>JABUQX010023828.1:5000-7500 GCA_015478945.1 Trachelipus rathkii | reverse complement strand
CTTCCTTTGGTTTTATTATTTTTATTATTCCTATAAATTAAAATTAAGACTCAAATCATCCTTGGCCTTAACATAAACAAAAAAATGTCTTGGAAACCTCACATCACAACGGTTGCTAGGGCGGCCTCAAAGAAACTGGGAGTTCTGTTTAGACTGCGATATTTTTTCCTCTTCAGTTACCCAGCTATACAAGGTCTCATCCAGCCCTTGTACGGAGCAATTGCTCTCTACATCTGGGGGCTCTGTTTCACCCGGTTTTTGGACAGGGTCGAAAAGCCAAAAGGCTTATAAACTGTTCTGTACTTTCCAGTTCACTGACCCTCTATCTTTGCGGCGCGATGTTGGTGCTTTATCTCTTTTCTAAAGGTACCGCAGCGGCAGGTGTTCGATTGAACTTACCACTCGCGTACCACCACCTTTACGACGCCCTCGTAGCACAAGGGGTGCTGTGTCTGCGCACAGTTTTGTGTTGATGGTAACTCCAGGCTAGTGCGTTGGTGGTGCTTCCTTCTTCCGGGCCACACTGTTCTCCTGTGGAATTCTCTCCATCTCCTGTGTTTCCGGGTTGAATTTAATCTCCCCACTCTTAAAGCCTGCGTCTGTGCCTCATCTGCGCAATTTACGCTAGTGGATGAGTTTCATTTCTGCAAACACCTCTCGAATAGCCTTGCCCGTGAGTGGTGGTGACAACTGTAAAAAAAAAAAAAAAAAAAAAAAATAATTATAGTTTAAATACTTTGACTCCCCGTGGCTACTGGCCTTCATATATATAGTATATATATATATATATATATATATATATATATATATATATATATATATATATATATATATAAAGAGTATATATATATATATATATATATATATATATATATATATATATATATACATATATATATATATATATATATATATATATATATATATATATATATATATATATATATATATATATATATATATATATATATATATATATATATATATATATATATATATATATATATATATACATATATATATATATATATATATATATATATATATATATATATATATATATATATATGTATATATATATATATATATATATATATATATATATATATATATATATATATATATATATATATATATATATATATATATTTTTAGAGAGAGAGAGAGAGAGAGAGAGAGAGAGAGAGAGAGAGAGAGAGAGAGAGAGAGAGAGAGAGAGAGAGAGAGAGAGAGAGAGATGCCTATTAAACTGTCAACTTTTCTTTATTTTTTTTAGTATTTGTTTCCAGTTCCTATGTCTATGTAGTTAGTACACCAATAGCTTCTATCATTTATATGTATTTCATTTAAAATTAAACAAGCTTATGTTCATTTCTCATTGGACAAAATGCAAAGTTTATTTATTAAATTTTTTTTTTTGGGGGGGGGAGTGTAAAGAAATTAAATTTCATTGCGAAATGAATGAAGTATTTTCATTGGAAAGTAGAAGGAGGGGGAGGGGAGGGGGAGAGATCATACTGATTTTTAGTAAATCATTTCAAATACATTATAATTATCGTTTATTTAAAGATTTTTTCTAGATTGGTTTTAGAAAAACTTTTCAATCACATTGGAGTATTTCTTGAATCAGGAATTCCTTTTTCGTGTTTGTGATGTTTTTGTGAACTTTTGTTTGTCCTTTCCGAACTTTTGTTTGTCATTTCCGAACTTTTGTTTGTCCTTTCCGGATTTTTGTTTGTCATTTCCAAACTTTTGTTTGTCCTTTCCGAACTTTTATCTGTCCTTTCCAAATTTCTTGTCCTTTCCGAACTTTTATTTTTCCTTTCTGAACTTTTGTTTGCTCTTTACGAACTTTTGCTTGTCATTTCCGAACTTTTGTTTATTTTTGCCGAACTTTTGTTTGTGTTTTCCAAACTTGCTTGTCATTTCCAAACTTTTGTTTGTCCTTTCCGAACTTTTGTTTGTCCTTTCCGGACTTTTTGTTTATCATTTCCGAACTTTTGTTTGTCCTTTCCGGACTTTTTGTTTTTCATTTCCGAACTTTTGTTTGTCATTTGTGTTAAAAGAGGTAAAAGTTGCAAAGTTGCAAAGGTATAAAGAGGAATTGTGTTATAAAGAGGTTGATAGTCCATAACAGCTCTCATTTGTTTTTGAGTTACAACTAACGAGATATATTGGAGTTTTACAGGAGTACTGAAAGAAACTCTTTACTTTTGCTGAAATAATTCAGTAATATATACTTTTACAGCTCTGTTTTTACTTACAGTGTCAAACAATACTTTTATCTGAGTTTTTTGTTACTTTGATACAATAAAATCTTCAATTTTATATTAATTATTACCCAAAAAAGATTTCTATAGGGGGAAATGGGGGTTCATTCCTTCAACCCTCCACCCTCAGGGTAAGATAAGTTACCCTTCTTGCTAACTATTTTATACTGAAATTAATCTGCGATGATTCTAAAATAAATCAAACAACTCTCTAATTTATATCAATGGAA
>JABUQX010023827.1:10000-24086 GCA_015478945.1 Trachelipus rathkii | reverse complement strand
GTTTGAGTGTTCCCCGCCCCCCCCCCCACACCCTCTATATTCTTTCTCTCAATACTGGGCAGGAACGAGACCTCCTCGCATAAAAGCGGAAGTGGATGGCCTTTGACTGTCAAAGCCCTGGTCTATTAACGCGATGAAGAGTGGCAAGTGCCCACTTGATGGATTATATGGGACATCTTATCTAAAAAGTATCTTGTACATGGAAGATGTCTATAGTGGGTACTTGCCCTCGGTGGTCTATAAGTTCTAGTGGCTTCATGAAATTTTTACGCAGATGAATACGTCATCGATAGACCCTTGATCTGATTCTTCTTTGATGCCAAGAGATTCCAATATTATACAGGTGGCGTCAAAAGCCACGCAAATATCCTTAGAGTCATTTTATTCCTTTTATGGGCTAATGAAGTAATAGAGATCTAAATAAAGGTGGTGTGTGGTTTGAAAAGTAAGATTTTAGCGTATGTGGTTGGTGCGTGTTTTTCACGAGAGAATTGTTGGTTCGAGAACGAGGACGAGGACAAGTTTTGTTGTCCTTTTTCAAATATCGGTTAGTCATCATTGAACCTAAGTGATCAATGTACTACTACTCAAAAATGATGGAATTCTGTGAGAACGGAGTTAGAAAATCGGACTTGGACAGAGATCGCAAAGAGGAATTTGGTTCATGGCGGATGTCTCGTTAAAGCCCTAGCCTTCTTTATGAAAGGGAATAGTACGATATATGTTTGAATAAGATAGAGTAGCCAAGTCATGGCCCTATAAAGTCCATCAATATTTTATAAACACCACTATTAGTGTGTTTAGCAATACTAAAATGTGTATCTGTCTACGTTATGGTCCATGTCAGCAGAAAGCATCTTATGATGGCCCCCAATGAAGGCCCTTGCACGTCAGAACATCGACATTGTAAGTTCAGGATTGGATGCTATTCACAACAGGCACCGTTTATAAACTGGTTGAACAAGCGAAACATTAAGTTCTACTTCTATAGAGCGCATAGACCTAACCTGTTCCCATCCATGGAGGCGCTCCAAGAGAAAAGGTGGGTTTTTTTTCTTGTTTTGTGTGAACAGTGTTGTTATATACAAGTGAAGAGTTTCGAAACACTGAACTCCTAGGTTTTAGAAAGTATGTTGTTAGTTAAAATGTAGTGAGCGCTGTAGCTGCCTCAAGATCTAGAGAACTGCGGACAGTTTTCTTGTTTTGGTTATCTATTGCTCTCACTTTCAAGGAAAGAGTTGGTAAAGTATGATTAGAAGAGGAATTCCAGTATAATCGGCACAGGAATTCTGTTTGGTGGCGAACCGATCAAGAATTGCCATGAGTCATTGCCTGAGATGCAAGACCTGTGACGTCTTCAAGAAGTGAACTGTGTAGCGATATCTGCTCTTCATTTTGGCCTTGCTCCATAGGGCAACGAGCTGTTACTCTTGAGCACGCTTTCTACCAACGTCCACAGGGCGATACAACCATATTGTTACGCCGCAGACGCGCACCAGCTAGTTGGCGAGCATGCTTGAGAGTGGGAGACAATTACGCACACAAGCCCACCTGTATAGCATTGCTGCTGTCCTTTCTTTTAGCGAGTGGTGAAGACGTACAGAATGCAGCACATATGACGGTGATTTTACCTGACAATTGCTTTGCCACGGATAGCAGCAGTAGAGGTACAGAAAGCACCGTGTCCTTACTTGGGCGATATTATCTGAGGTTGAATAGAGGTTCTTCGAAAATATTCACGTAAGATTTGGAGAGAAGTGTTTATGATTGAGAAGAAGTTTCTTTGTGTGTGGAAGAAGAGGAAGCGAGATGGATTTGTACTAAATCCGAGGACCGAAAATTTAGCCTTCGTTTTCTCAAGAGATTTTAACACATTGTTATAATGAGAGAAAACTATATTCACAGATGGATACTCTTCTTGAGTAATGAGTTTTAGATCACGAAACTAAAATTGGAAGTGCAACTTATCGACCTGAATGAGATGAACTTATCAATTTATTACCGGCCGAATTTTCAGCCAAAAAAATCTAAATCGAACTTTTTAAGTTCGTGAAGGTAGGCTCTTCCTTCTGAAATGAATAGAGCGAAGACGTGTCTTAAATTTTTTTCAATCCGTAAGAAAGGAGCCGCGTCTTATCTTATGGAACAGAATGAATCTACTAGATATAAATTGCTTATCAAGGTACAAATTCGCTCGTCAATATTTCCATAGCCCACAGCAATAAGTATCAATCTATATTGGCCAGGTGTCAAATCTTTTAGTGCATAACTGAGAGTGAGATTTCGAAGTAATACAAGTGCTAATTTTGTTAGCTTTGTTATTGTCTTTCCTATAGGCAACACAAACTTTTTCAAATGAGAATAAGAATCGAAAGACCTAAAAAAGAAACGAGTCCCCGCAACGCCGAAAATTGTTTTGCAATATAAGGTTTGGTCGAAAACTAAGCAATCGTGTTGTTGATGTAAGATTACTATAGTATGGAGTTCAATTCCCACCACGTGTACAGAGTCCCCCACCTTGAGAATGAAGGAGAATTGAAGGAAAGGTTGAATCTATGTCATTGAAGTGGGAGTGACACTGTCCTTAACTACTTTCAATATCTGTCTAGTCAGAAATTTTTTCATACTTAATCACCCTCTTCATTCTAAAAGTACCTGATCAAACATTCGGACTGTAAGGATTCCCGATGCGCATAATTTTAGCCTCAATATCAGCACATGGCTGTTCGACATCTCTCCTATAGATCAGATTAAAGGACTATCCAGTCCTCCAAATGCTGATGGATGAAACTTTAAGTCAGACTTCCAAGCTTCAGCATTTATAGTAGAAATGCAGGACGCTTCAGATAATCGAATTGTTAGCTATCCGTAAGAATTACAGACCTCCTTTAGCCACTCTCAAACGGAGACTATTGTCCTCTTTAACAAGGAAGCAAGAAATATCTTCTGTTTTCCTCAGTAGATGGCATTCTAGACGTCCACTAGACCTATGTCAATTGAATTGTTTGCCAGTCTAAAGGTCTTCCAAGAGTTCAAGAGGCAGGAGGCTATTCGTCGAGAAGATATTTACGCAATAAATATATCAAATTTAATACACACTAACACCAAAATATGCTACTAGTAAAAGCCCTTAAATAAATAAAAAAATCACACCCTAAGTTCATGGGCCTTACTACTTAACCTTTAAAAGGTTACTACTACTTTAAATAGTATAAAAATGAAATAATGTTTCAAGCCCAGTAAACGACCGTTACTGCAACAGCCGCGGGTTAAATCGGTTAAGTATTGCACACAAAGTTCGATGCAATTCACACAAAAAAAGGAACTACAAAAAAAGACAAATAAAAAAGAAATAAGAAAACTAACTTCAAAGTCAGAATATTATGTAGCAGTAGGACGAGCCATATGGTTTTTCCTTACATCGAATAAAAAAAAATCAAATAACTTTTTTTCAGGACCTGCGGCAACAAACAACTCCAGCTCAACTGTTTGTTTTGCAAGAGTTGGAGAAGTGTAAGTCTAATAAAAAAAAGAGAATGCTTCGAATTAGCTTTCACACTGAAAATGCAAGAAAAAAAATCTAACTTTTTTTGTCAGAGTTCGAAATTAGAAATTCGTAAATAAATTTTAAGTTCTAATACAAAAAATTTCTTCTATAGTCAGGCGACGATACCATAAAAATTCCTGAATGATTTGTTAAGGGGTTCTTGGGTTAATCAAATGAGAACAAGCAGTTTTAAGAATGGCTATTAGATGTTAATAAATTTGTATCTAACGATAGTGATAGGCTACTTATTCAAAAGAATGAAGCAATTCTGTACTAGATACTGATACAGACTAGGTCCTATGCAGAAAAATTCTGTAAATCTATACAATTTAAGACCGGTCTTATTGTGCAAAAGAATCGCAATATTCTTACCAATTCTAAGACCGGTCTATGGCAAAGGCTAATGCTGAAAAATCTTGATCCAATTCAAGACTGTTAGGATGTGAAATAGGAATGAAACATCTATCACGACAATCTCAGACTCGGATCCTCAACTATGACGAAGGATTAAACTTTGATAAGAGAAATTACGTAAAAAGTTTATAGTAGTAATGTGCCAAACTCTTTAACCAGGGGCATAATCGGGATAGAGTAAACTTTTCCCAATGCAGCACGCGTTTATTTTAAATCATATATTGTTCAAACAGAAAATAAGCTCCAAATTTCAATATACGCGCTTTTTAAATCAGAATAATAAGCAATCAAGTTTCTCTCCACATATATTAATGACTTTTAAAAGCGCAAATTTAAAAAACCTATTTGATCACGTCATAAGTACCATATTGTGCGTAAAATCGTCAATTATTCATTAGTTGTTAGTAATATAAATTATCTAGAAAATTATGCCAACATAATGTGCACCATAATTATAATGGAAAAATGATGCTTATACAAACAGCTAAACTTTGACCAGTTATCTGAGGAAAATGGAATTGAGAAAGACTCTTACCTTTAAAGTTTCTGCAAGTTTCTTGAATTAGAGTAATAGGTTTTTCTTGAAAAACTTGTCCTCTCACGGATTGCTTTCCTAGTTTGGAAATTTTATCCCTCAAGAAGGAATGGGAAGTTTAAGATTTGCTACAAATTAAGTGTTTACTGTATCACAGAAAGAGAAAACATCCTGTGTTTAGACGTTGTGTAAAAACACTAAACACGTAAGATAATAAAAAGTTAACTTCTTCTTTGCCCTTTCGATGATTCATAGAATGTAAGAGATCCTCTCTCACCACACGATTTCAAACGCGCAGAAAAAAAAAAAAATGTTCGCGTAGAATCCCACATCAAAGCCTTCCCGTCCCCCGAGATAACGATAAAGTTCGCTGGTTGGGGAAAGTACAAAAAGCATTGTGGGACATAAAGATAATATAACGATCATTATTATAGTAGGCGTGTATATATATAAAACGAAATTATTACATGATCAGATATTAGAATTTAGATATGTTATTTCATTAATTTCGTAATGCTCTGATTACAATCGTTACTAGAAAACTTTAATACTCACGTATTATGACTATATATTATATGATATATATATAGATACTAAAGATCAAGATTAGAGTTATATTATTATATATTATATTATTATATATTATATTAAAATTAGTTATAATATAATTAATTAGATATATAAATTATTAATTATATATATATATATAATATACTATATACAGTATATATATGACTATAAATATATATATATAATATATATAGGTAATATTATAAATATTATACTATATAGTATAATTTCAATTCAGTCTAAACTGTTTAGAACGTTTGAGGTTTATAATTTATAATAGAAATTTGAGAATACATTTAATATATTTTTTTTTTATATCTCGAATTAAAACTTTTGAGACAATTTTGTTTTAGTCACTAATATAAAATTCATTAAGAGATTTCATTCGCTTATGTTAAATTTCTCTTGAATAGCAGAATTCAATTTATAGTACACTGAGAGAGACACTCGTGTCGAAAATCGTTTTGTAAGTGAAATGCGTATAATATGTGTAAGTTAGATAATCTATAGTTATGATATACATTCAAGTGGTATGGTTCATATATATAATAATAGTATAAAATTATTATTTATATATATATAGTAGATATACTAGAATATTATAGTAAATCAAATAGCTAATATATATGTATTATATAATAAAAATCTATAATGATATAGCTATGATAGTATACTATTAATTAGGTGAAAACTTATCAGAAAGTATTATGCACCCCTCCGTGCAATAGTCTTTGACAATTTAAATCTATATATAGATAATAGTGATAATTATTATATATACTATACGTATATATATAATATAATATATATGATATTATTAAGTATATTAATAATATAATATTAATAAATAATAGTAATAGTAATTATATAAGTATAACATAGTATTTCAGTATAGTTGTTTAAGTTTGGTTTTATCAGTAAATAGTAGTATAATATTTTTATTTTAGTGAGTCTCATTCAGTTATATTATAATATTATTATAATAGTATATAATAAAGATATGAATGTAGTATATATAATAATATATTGTTTATATATTTATTAGTAAATAGTATAATATTATATTATAATATATACTAGTTACTTTCGTGATGGGAGCGAAAGCTGATTTTTTGAACAATAACCGAGGTTTGCGTTTTTTTTTGGCGGTGCTTATAATTCTTTCAACAACCCGCGGTTGCGGTTCTATATTTTCAACAACCCGCGGTTGCGGGTGGGAGGTTGCGCGTTGTACAATAAAAAAATTGAACAATTGCTGTTGTTATCCTACCTACTGATTTACTACACGGACTCCTAGTATACTACTACTTAACTACTATAAAATAATAATAATAATAAAATAATAATAAACAATAATCAAATATAAATAATAATGGAAAAAAAAACATAATAATAATATTAATTAATAATTAATATAAATAATAGAAATAATAAAATAATAATGATGAATAATATAATAATAATTAAATATTATTAGATTATTAATGTATTATTATTATATTATTATTATTATTATTCATTATTTCATTATTATAATTATTAGTATCGTTTATTTATTATTTTTATGTACTTGAATATTGCCTAAAATTTTACGCTCTTTTTATATGTGGAATTAGCCTCTATTAGTGCAAAGAATTACCAGGAGATGTGGAGTGAGGATATATATTATATGTATATAACTTATAATATAGTAATAATAATATATAAAAGTTATATATATCGCCATATCGATATTTTTAACTATCGGATGAATAGTATCTATGTATAGTAAAATAATAGTATATTATATAGTATATTTCACCAATCTAGTCATACTAACCTCACCCTCTCTCCCCAGACTGCGATGGTAAGGTGCTCCAACTGCACCGGGACACAGAAAAGTAGTAGACAGAATATGACGCAAATCGAAAAGAACACCCCACCCTTAACGTACCCCCCTTTATACCTTAGTGAGAACTGCGTAGCAGTCAGAAAATTCAATGCCTAGAGCTATCCGACCTCGGGCTCGAACGGACCCTCACAATGGATACGTTCGTCTGTTGAGATTTCTTCCTTGTGCCCAAATGCGGTATCATCACACGATGGCCTCCCTCAGAGAACAGCCGCGCCATTCATTTCTATATTCACACCTTACTTCATTTATTCACTCTTTCACTTACTCTGCCTCCAGCGCAATGTCCTGTTACCCTGACTGATATCCACTTTTCTTCCGTCTCCCAGCCGACAGCGGATTCTCAGCACACCTCACCAATTTCATATTCAAAATTCACAATTACATCCGCTATTAACCAGAACGGAAACTGATCATCACTCTCATTCCATTCCACATGACATACACAATCTCAACGAGTACTTTCATTTATTCTCCATTTACCCTTCTTCACACCCACAATTATTCTATATTTGCCAACATTTTTAAGTGAGTTATTATTTGTATCCACATTTCTAGTCAAGTGTCTTCAAACTCATAATAGCTCAGACGAACCCTCAGTATTATTTTCGAGAGTCTTTATATATGCTAATACGTATCGAATCGCGCCGTGCCGGGTCGTAAGCGGCGGGAGGGCGGGACTTCTAGTATATTATTATTATGTATCTATTATTATTTTATTGGAGTATTATTATTAAAAAAAAAAAGAAATTGTATTATTATTATTTATTATTATGTATTATTATTATTATTATTATTATTATATTATTTTTGCCAAGAATCTCATGTATATCGGTAAATAAGCATTAAGATGGACAAACACTCTAATACTTCTGTGGTCCATCTGAACACCATTGGTCACCTTTTATTAGATCTAAAAAGGAACCAGCTTTAATAGAGGCACATGAGTGTCTTCGATGATAATTAACACAGGTTAACACCATGACATCTTATTAATTCAATGATTATTATCTGATTATTTATTAATTGGAAATCCTATTACACTTATGTTAGTTTTATTAGCTGATTCGAAAGACGCCTCTGTGCAAATTGCGAGGCGGTCACTAGAGAACGAAGCGGAACTAAAGGGTATTCCACTTTTTTTATCTTTATCCCTCCTACATTACAGCTACACCGTAAGTTAAGAACGTTCTGTGAAGCCATAGCGAACTCATGGGGAATTTGAAGAATGATTGCAATGTAGCATGAGTCGATCAGCGGTTGTTGCTTGCTCACTCCACATTGGAGTACCTTCCTTGCCCATTGCCGGGCGGCACTTTTCCGTAGCTACATCTCTCACCCAAATCCATCGCCCCCGGTTTTTTCCTGTCCCTCCCCTGGGCCGGATTTTTTTAAAAAATAACCCCCAACTCCAAATAGTGATTTCGCTTTATATTGACGAGCATCTAGATATAACCCATAATTTCCTTCCTAACATAACTTCCTTAACTTCTGGAAGACTGCTCCCAACCTGGCCCATACCTGACTCTACTTTCTTTGAATAAGAAATTCAATGTCGTATTTCAAACGAAAGACACGACTGGGAGTAAAGTAGCGCTAGGGTTGAGCTTTGAATTATTTGTGTAACTCTCACATGCCAGTCTAGAAGCCGACGATCCGTGTGGCTTGCAGTATGGCTTGATGATATATACTCTTCTAATTTCTTCTCTATATTTAGTTGTAGCGGCTTGCAGACTGAAATATATACGGTCAATGCTAATATTTCAAACCTCTCCTTTGTCCGCTTGTCGGCGCCGGATTCATCTCGTACGTACAAATAACCAAATTATCCATTGTTGGCAGTTATTGTATAGTGACTAGCTATATACTCAGTTATTTTAGTAATAAATTTATAGCATCTAGTATTGTATTATCTTCGAGCGGTATATCAGAGTGTTTTAACAGCAGGATGTATATATAGCGTACGTTTAGCGTACATTTATATATTATTAATACATTATTAAATTTATTTATTATTATACTGATGTGTACTACTTATTTAGTGGTCTGTTTTTTTTATTATATTATTGTATACTATTTTTCTGGGTTCTATAGTAGGCCCAATTACTCCCCGTGGCTCACCATCACTATATGCTCACTCCTATACCAACTAGGGACTTTTCGCAAATTATAAGTAGTCTGTGGCCGCTGTAAGCATATAGTACAATAACTAATATTAACCTTATTATAATTATGACAGTTTTATTTATTGTAGTTAATCCGTAGCTTTCAGCAAATGATGATAATATATAATATATAATGTTAGTATATGATATCATTACATTATTATACTAGACGAATTAAAAAGCATTTAAGTACAGTAAAGGTAAATTATATTTAACTATAAAGCTATTAATGATACTTAAGGGTCATGATACTATAGAAAAGTCATAAACGCGGTAATTTAGTAGTAACTGATAATAGGCGTATCCGTTAATAGTAAAGGAAAATAGATTAATCGTAGATAAATGAAACGGCTGACAAAGCAGGTAGGGATGTATTATCCCTTTCTTCTATAGCTGATCTATGTAGTATATTAATAGAGGCTAATAGATATATGGTATAAGGATATAGTAAATATATATATATCATATTAAGATATATAATTGTAGATTATTATGCTTCTAGATCGGCTGATGATGGCTAATAAAACTATATAATGATAATGAAGTGGACTTCCATAAACTTATACTTATAGATTAATAATCTTATATTAATAATAAATAATAATCAGCAGTTTCTCAGGCGAGTAGAGTAGAACAAGAAAATTGAGAAGGATAAAAACTAGCATATAGGATTTCGTGCGTAGTAAGACGGTGACGAGCGATTGTAAGCAGAGGATCCGAACCGCTAGGTGTAACTTCAGAGGAAGACATATGCTCGTCTCTCATTCCCATGATGGGCGGCATCTCGCGCTGCCAGTGAGAACATGCGGAGAAAACTTTATTTCGTGAAAATATAAATGACTCATCCTATCTGATGGTTGTGTAGAATAGTTGCGTCTTCTACTATCGTGGTGCGATCTTTAGTTAATGGGATAGTGTCACACATACGAAAAGAAATTAGGAAAATTTTATTTACAGTATATAAATTATAGTAAGATATATATCTATTCATGGTAGTTAATATATTATATAGTAATATGTATATGTATATTATAATTAATCATTAAAATTATATTTACACGAAAATCTGAATTTAAGAACCAAATTCTGGGCGATTACATTGTTCTTTTGTATAATGTGTCTATCACGGGAGAGTAAGCCTGTATATCTTTGCGCAAACCATCGATCTTCGGTGTTCCTTCTCCTCTCTATTGCTTTTGTCAGAGAATGAGTTTGGTCACAACATTTTTAGAGAGTAAAGATTGAATGGTGATTGTTCTTCGTTTTGCAGAATCCCAAGTTCTCCAATTATATAAAAGAACCTCTAAATCTGATTGCTAGGTTACTTTATGAGCACTCGACGATTTTTTAATTTCTGAATCATCATATTTTAAATTATTTTAAGAATTTTTCTTGGGTATAGTAATGTTGATGAGTGGATAGTAACACGTCATATGAACAAAGTACATAAATGATTACTTATAGTGTAATATTATCTTTAAAAATTGTCAGTTGGAAAAGGCACTAATTTATTTAATTTTAAAAGATACGTACCTATTAGCAATTCTTCACTCGTCTACAAAATTTGTGACCGTCGGTGTAAACTCATTCCCCTGTTGCAAAAAGCATAGAGAAAGAAGGGAACATGGGGATCGATGTTACAAATATAGAGCTGATATCTCGCGTCATAGACGCTCACAAAACAATGATTAGAATCTTTTTTATGACCGTAAAGACAATAATCAAAATGTTTTATAATCTTATTTCTCAGGACCATCATTTAACCACAATTTTATTTTTTCTATTAAAACTATTTAATAATTTTCAAAAATCTTATTTTTATGATTTTCTGAAAGATACATGCATTTAATAATAAGCAAGGTAGGTAAAGGATACACTTATTTTGTCCTTTTTTATAGTAGGTCACATGTTACTGATTCTATTCTAGAAGGAGCTATAGGTATTCCTCCTCTGAAAGTATATGTTTCGTGGTTTTTTGTAATTTATTTGTTTATTTTTGTGATGGTTGAATAATAATAAATACTAATATCATTTCACGATATATAGGTATATGTCCTATAAATTATTGGTTCAGCTTGTTTATAAAATATATAAGAAGTTATATATATAGTAATTACAGTATATGATATTTATATATATAATATATGATAATATATTAAATATAATATTACTATAGATAATATATAGTACCATTATATATTAATATATGTATACCATACTATATATATTAGCTGCAATAATATAGTATAATATATTATATATATATATATAGTATATAGATATATAGTATATATTATTAATTAAATAGTATACTACTTATTGTAATATTTATATATAAATATAGTATATACTATAATATATAAATTAAATTAAATACTAATTATTAGTATAATATTACTATATTTATATACTATATATACTATTACTAATGTATGAGTATATATATAATATATATATAAGCTATTATAACTTATATAAATATATTTATTAATAAAAAATTATATATTTACATATAATGATAGTATTCTAATAAATAGATTTAAAGTTAAATTAATCTATAATTAATATATAATATAATTATATTAGTCATATTAATAATTATTATATGGTAGTCACCACCATTATACAACTTAATATATACTGAATATATTAATATATTGTAATAATAATAGTTGATATTATATACTTTATAAGATATATATATACAGTATACAGTTTAGATATATAAATATTTAATAAATTATATATTATATTAATTAAGATATTTTATTTTAAGTATACGTATGCATATACAAGATGAAGTTTAGATTAAAAGCTTTTTGAGATCTCCATAATTATATGAAAAGAGTTATTTTAAACAATAGATATACATTGACATGAACAAACTGCATTTGTTGGTTTTAGAGCAGTGACAACGCGGTTTGCGGTGCAGTTTGGCGGTTTGTGTAGACCAGTCGAAAACCCGCGGTTTGGTTGGCGGCTTGTCAAAATATGTGGCGGGATTTGGCTGCATTTGAGGTTGGCCGGTTAATTCGATCGCAATCACTAATATATTAGATTAATATAGTAGTATATTAATATTAATTAATATATCATTATATAAGTATATTATTATATAATATAGTACTAATATATATATATATATGTATATATATATATATATAGTATATAATAGATATAATATTTTATATAATTTAATCGCCTTCTAATAAAGTCTTAATTTACGGGTACTTAAAATAGTCGTATATTCAATTAATATAGAATTCCTACTCGGTACTTAAAATTATGGTAGGGAGTGAGAATTATTAATCACAGAGAGACGAGATGAAGAGAGAGGAGAGAACGGAGAGAGAGAGAGAGAGAGAGAGGAGAGAGGAGGAGAGGGGAGAGAAGAGAGAGGAGAATATGTGATATAAATGATTATATATATAGTATTATAGTATATATATATATATATATCATATTAGTATATATACTATATTATGTATATATTTATTATATACATCTATGATATTCATATATTGAATAATAATAGTATATAGTATAGTAATATATATATATATAATCTACTATATGCATATATATATTATATATATATATATATATATATATTATATATATATTAGTATATATTATATAAATATATTATATAGTAGTATGATAGTTAATAATATATATCTATAATATATATTATATATTATATATATATATTATATATATATACTATATATATACTAGTATTATAGTATAATATAGTATAGATTATTGGCGTTACGATACAGAAGCGATGAACTACAGTAACAGACGAAGGCACTGTTAAGTGACCAATAAGGATTGGATGTACTGGAGTCAGTTGTGGAAAAAGATAGACAATGAATCATATTGAGATTAGGAAGCAGCTGACGAGACAAATAATTACAGCTCAAACCCATTTCAAGAAAATGTGGTAGAGTGGGATGACAAGCAACATATGCCTCCACCGACATATTCTCCATATAGTCACCATTGGCTCACAGAAACTCGTTAAACTTAGTAAGGCGGTACTGAGGATAAAAAGTTTCGGAAGTTTTGCAAACGAAGGGATCTTATTTTCTACGAGTGAGTATACAATATATATATAATAATAATAATCATAGATAATAATAATAATAATAGATAATAGATATTACTAATATTAATCAATAATAATGAATATAATAATAATTCTATAAAATATAATAATAAGTAATAATGAATTAATTATATAATGAATATTTATTTGCATAATAAGTATTTTAAATTAATAATAATTATGTATAATGAATTGAGTAATAATTAATAATAATATGCATATAATACTAATAATAATAATAATCACATAATAATTATTAATAAAATTAAAATCAGAATAATAATATATAACTTCAACTCCATTTCAATATAGATTAAAGTTTTCAGAAAGTCATCTACGGTTGTGATTTAACAGGAACTTCATTAAGTGAAATCATTAACTCAAATGTCATTCAATGCATTGAATTAAGATTTGCTGAAAGGAAAAGTTAGCGCAACCAGTTAGGAGGTCGCAATGAATAGCTGAGTACTAATAATGGGCTGATATTATCAATTCTGCAATATTTACTCTACTATAATATTGATACCCCATTAGATAATATGAAAACATTAATTACGTGTACCTTGAAAATAACCAAGTATAGTAGGAGAGAAAGAAATAGTTACTTAGGAAAAGTTGATGTAAAGGACAAGAATTTATAACTTGAGAAGAATTTTCGATTGAGATTAAATAATCAAAGACATATATTAAAGTAGAATCTGCTTTGCTCATGACCGTGAACTGAAGAAACAAGTTTATGTCTCTAAGATCGATTCCTTTCGATTATATAGTGTTCCTTTTATAGAGGTACAAATTAACCTTATTGCCGTTCAATTAAATATATAGTATTATATATATATATATATACGTACTA
>JABUQX010023826.1:12500-54546 GCA_015478945.1 Trachelipus rathkii | reverse complement strand
TAAATTCGTTAAAGATATGTGTTGCTCTCTGTGGTCGGTCGAAGAAAACGTACAGTACTTATATACCAGTGCTAGTTGTCGTTGGGCGTTTAAAAAATCGACCCTCACCATAGGATGAGTTTGTGGTATGTTGATATCGGATAATATTGTTAGTGAGGGTGTTGAGCTTAGAGGCTTAATTATTGGGGGTTTGTATGTGTTGTGTTCTATAAGTTTTTTTAGTCCAGCTTTTGGCTTTTTTAAAAAAAATAGTAAATAAATGAAGAATGTTATAAGTGGTCTTGTTAGGGAGGATCGGAGAACAAAGGATTAGGATTTATATTAGTGCAGAATCTAAAGAGATAAAATAAAAGTGGAATGGAATAGTCCGTGGTTACTTAGAAATAGAATTGTTTGTGGTAAGTCAAATTTTTGAGGCTGAGTGGGATTTCTATGTTTAGTTTTGTAGTGGGTTTGGTAAGGACGAGTGGAGTTTTAGTTTTATGTCGGTTTTGAGTGAAGACGCGGGTAAGAAAACCTGGGGAAGTGCGGATGTTTTGAGGAAGGGAGGCCTTACTTAGTATGAATAAGTCTTTTATTATGATCTTTGTTATTTCTTGTGGCCAGGAAGATGGTAGGGTTCTATTGATTGTGAGTGTGGTGTAGGCCGGTTGATATTTAATTGTGAATATAATAGAGTGGTTGAGGGTGGGGTTATTTTGGAGGGGGGAAGATTTGAATAATAGTTAGGAGGGTAGTCGCAAATTGCACAGAGGATATAAGAAAGCTTAGAAAGTGTTATTTATTGTGAATGGAGTTTGTGGAGAAATGGGGAGGTCTAGGTTACTAGGTTGAATCCACTAAAATGTTGACAACTTATATCAACATCTGATCCACTGCCTAATATTTGAGTACCGATATTAATAAAAAGTAAGTTGAACGTGATGGCCCTTTTGGCAATAATATCAAGGGGACCGGGTGAGTATAAATTTCTCGAACATTTCACATTTTTTAAACCGATATTTATTTTCCTGAAAATGGTGGAGGCTACAGTGAGGAACAAGGAGAAGGTTACATCAATACATTCACACAATTTAAGAAAGATTTTAACAAGCTTTTAGATAAAATAGAGATTAATCAAGCTATTTATACAGTGAAAACATTGATTTGAAAAGTTTAAAAGTATGAGAATTTAATGAAATTAAAATTTATAATGATTACAACCAAAATATAAATTAAAATAAACAATTAAGTTTTAATAATAATTAATAAACGGACCTAGTATGGTTACTACTCATATGAGTAGTCATCTTAGGCACATTTTCATATCAGTTAGCTTGATCCTTCCTGAAGGATGGAGCGGTTGTTATTTGTAACGCGAGGAGGGGAGGGTACGGGTCGCGAGCCCTTTATACATTAATAATACTTAAATTTTAAATAATTATTTAATTAATATATATTTATATTTACTATAATTAACATATTAAATAACTAATTAAATAATAAATTATATAATTTATATATTTATTAATATATATTTAAATGATATTTTTATCTCAGTTGATATTTATTCTTTAAATAATACTTGTTTATGATCTATGCCTAAAAATATATATATTAATAGTTTTTCATTCATGTAAGTTTCAATTTTTTAATTCAAAGTCACTCTGTAACAGGCAACGTACTTATATTTTTTTCCAGTAATTAATAATATATAATAAATATATTTTGGTAGTTAGTATGGGGTAAAATAAATAACTAATATATATTTCTTAATATATTATATTAAAGAATATTTTCCTGTGGTACTGAAATAAATAATAAAATAATATAAGTTAAGGATAATAAAATTATATATAATATAGTATATAGTATGATATAATATATAATATATATATAATATAATAGAACAATATATATTATAAATATATACTATATAATACTCCTATATAATTTTAAGAAACATACACTCGTAATCTTTTTTTACACCGTATTTCGCAATGCAATTAATGATATATAATATTATATATATATGTATATGAGTGATGAAATATTTATAAATACCAATATAAAGAATAGAATATAAATCATATAGTATATAGAGTAATATCCATTATATATCCTAGCGGGTATATTAAATAATAATTAAGGATACGTCTATTAGAAAATATTTATAATTATTATTTATATCTTATATATATAATATATATTAAATAATATCAAATAAATAATAATATAATATAATATATATATAATAAAAAATTATAGTTTTATTTATAAATATAATATATATCCTACAATTATAATATATAATATTTATTATTCTATATATATTTAAAATATTTATTATATATATACTATTACAAGGGGATTATATATATAATATATAATAACTATATAAATAATAAAAGAAAAAAAAAAATCAGATAATATACCTCAGTATAGAAGAAATATGATAACATATATATATAAATAATCATATATTTTATAAATATTTCCTGTGACCTGGAAGGTTTAAGTGTAGATAAAATTATAAATTATGTTCAAAAAAATTAATTTTACATAGAAACCCTTTTTTTTAGGCTAAAAATGATTTCTTCTTATCCATCATATCAAATTAATTTCCTCCTTCTCGATCATTGCTACGTTTTTCCACATCTCTAAGCTTACGGACGCAATGTGAATAAAAGGAAAAGTAAACGAATAAGTTTTGTTTAAGAGAATTTTTTATTTTTTAACACCTATATAATTTTTTTAAAATTTGTTTACAAAGATATAATTGTTAGCCATTTATTTAATAGATCTATTAATCATTCCTATTTATAAATTTGAGGTTGAGGAAAAATTTTACCAAGGAAGGGGAAGTGAACAATTCTTTAAAATTTATAGATTTATCAATCACAAAAAAATGAATCAAACAATTTCACAACGGACTTTTGGGAGAAAACCTTTTGGCTGATTTCTGACACAAATTAATTTTGAGAATTCCTCTACCGTTATTATATATATATATGTTATTTTACGATAGCCAATTCGCTGTTACGATTGGCTTACAAAATAATGAGAGTTTTTTTGTTTAGGTAGAATTATACCGATTTTACCCAGATTTAAGACAAAGTAATTATATTAGTATAGTTGTACAAATATTATTTATTCATTTTAAATTATAAATATAATCCGCTGCAACAGGCATATGTATACACAGCAGTTTGTGTATATTTATATATTTTATTATTTTTTTGTTCGTAGACAAACTTTTGACACATTAAATTTATTAAATTAATATATTAGAATTTTATATATATATTATTAACTACATAGTTAATTTTATGAATCTTCATAAATTTAGAAGAAATTAAATAGGCTACATATTTTATAATTGGTTTAATAACATTGAAATTATTATAATTTTTTAATAAATAAATATTAAATCCAATATTATATATTAAAAATATTTATATAATAAATAATTATACTATAATATCAATAAATTTATATCATATAGAAATTAATAATAATTTATATTAATAATATATTATTATTCAATAATTAATCATTTTAACATATCAATTTTAATAAATAATAATTAAATATTATTATATTTAATAATACTAATTGTTAATTTATTTTTAATTATACATTTTTAGAATTTATAATTAAATTATTTATATTTATTATATTTTATAATTTATAATTTTAAATTACATATTTTAAACATCAATATAGAAATATATATATATAATATATATTATAATATAATACCCTATAGATATATATATATATATATATATATATATCCTATAATAATATAATATAATATATATATATTAATATTAATATTTATATTGCATATTTTAATTGTTTTATTAATATTATTAATTTAATTTTTTGTAACGAAAATTTAAAAAAAAAATTTTTTTGCTAATTTTAATAATTAATTTAAAATATCTTTTAATATTATTAAAATAATAATATAAAATAATTTTAATTTATATTATTCTTTATAATTATATATTACAAAATAATTTATTAAATTAATTAATTTTAAATTTATATTTAATAATAATATATTTTTTGTGTAAATATTTATTTATATTAAAATTAATATTTAAATAATTTAATTATTAATATACATATTTTTATTAATTTTAAAATATTTATATAGCTATTTATAAGGTTATAATGAGGGGCTTATTTTCAATTCTTGTATTTTCCACAGGAAGGGTTCTGTTCGGATTAAAATAGATCGATAAAAATAAATAACCTCAAATATTTATTGGGGGGTTACAAAAACAAAAAAGGAGGCGCGAATTAAATAACAAACACCAATCTTTAATTTATTTTTTTATAAAATAATTTCCGTATCTCCTTTTATTTGTTTATTCTTTTTTCGAAAGAGTCTTTCTTTAATTAGAAAATGGAATAAAGTAGGATCACCTTACAGTAACTATTATGTTTTGCTTAATGGCTCCTCGATTTCCCCCGGACGGCTTAGCCGGCCTCATCAGATCGCGGCGCGTCAACGGCCCTCAACCCCTCTTCTTCCACACCACAAAACCACGTTTCTTTTAAACTCTCGCGAAACAAGTTTCAGCTTCAGGGCGGCGAATATTTCAAAATTATCGTTCTCTATTCAAAGTTTCTGGGGCGAGGGCCGTAACTATTTCTACACAATACCACGTCCATTTCCAGTTCATTGTTTTACTACCTTACTATATGATGCGGGCATCCATCGCAGCCGTCGGCTTGCTGGGTGGGGGTAACATAAAACCCCCCAATATTTTCTCATCTTCCTTTTCTCCCTATCCCTTCATCGCCGTTCCTTACCCCCTCCTAACTTAGACATATTCAACTCTCCAGCACGTCTTTTGTCTTTTAAAATCCATCTCTTAAAACAGTAAAGATAGCACCATACCATACCCCGCCTTAACCATTACGGCCGTGGCGCTTCTCCCTGCTTCTTCTTTTCTCCTTACGCCCACGTTGGCAGGCCACAACACCGCGATTCCTTCTTTCTCTTAGATTTTTCCTTATCATCTTCTTTGGCTCCCCGGGGAAATCACCACACGCTGAATATCCTAATCACGCATACACCTTCTTGCAAAACCCCACCAAACCGCTCTCAACCCTTCATCTCAAATACTTCCAAGCGTTCTGTCATGGAGGCCTGGGGCGTTCAAGCCCCGACGTTGTCGGACGCACCGCATCACAACCACCGTTGGCATACACATAATCTCATTTACAAACATACTATCTTAACTTTCGTTGATAAATCCCCCCTTTTCCTACTCACCATCCTCCTCCCATAACACAAGAGACGCGACATTACAGATAGCTTTCTTCATTCCTTTGTTTTTTCTTTTCACCTATTTTTGCTTATCTTCCTGTCTGTTCCTCATCTCACAAACTGCTCTTACAATCACCCCTCCGCCCACCGGAGGCACTTTCTGCTATCTCCTCACCCCCCAAATTCCACCGCTGTAAATCATGGCATAAAAAAAAATACCTGGTGGTGAGCGGAATCCTTGGTGGTCCAATTCACCAGAAAAAGCAGCCCGCCGGGTGAACTACTAACCAACCTTACGCCCACCCTCCCGGCTCCGTCGCTACTCTTTAACCTCCTCCATCAACACTATATCACCTTTCCCTCTCACTCCGCGTTGAGCCATGGAATTTATATTTGGGGTTTGGAGAGCTCCCTTTTTTTTCTCAACACATTCCTCTCTCCTCCCAAGGACGCTTCCGCCGTCACCAAGAAGTATACCTCAACCCTTCCTGCCGTTCATTCGCCCAAAATCCTATGGCATTAGCCCCGCCCGTTGCGAAACCAGTATCATGTTCACTTTCCCTTTCTTTGAGTCGAGTTACCATCACATTCTTCAATTTCCTACTCCCCTCCACGTCCTCACTCATTTCTGCGTCTGTGTCATAAAAACATCACCCATGTATATCCTAGAATAAAAACAAAATTGAATAGCCACCAGTTCGCGGGGATTTATTTCCCTTTAAAAGCGTTCACCGCATACACAAAAACAGGGCCCGTCTCCCCATAAGACCTACAAATATCCTCATCACCATCCCACAAACAATCATCACTCTACCCCATCCATAAACACACTCACACAGCATTTTCGACATATTCTAATAAAAGGCCCTAATACCTTTACCTAAATTTAACCCCCCCACTCCATTTTCCTCCAAACACCCTACCACAAATTCACCCCTCATTATCCACCTTCATTATCAGGTGGGATTGCCCTTCTCCCCTAAACTAAATCTAAAAATAAATTTATTAACTTTTCATTTATCATCTTTTCTCTTTTCCTCATCGTATAGCTGATTAACCTCCAATGCCACAAAAGATTATTCTCCTATAGGTGAGAATCGTTCTTTTCTTACCAAGCATAACAAAACCTCCTCTTATCCCTCCTAAATTCTCACTATAAGATTCATATCCCCATTCCCACCTCAACGATTCACATATCTCTTCTCAACAAGGCGGGGCGGCATCTACTACAAAAAAAACAAAATCAGCCATTTCAACTCATCCCATTAACACTATTTCCAATATTTCCAACACATTAAAAGACAACTATAACCTATCATATAATTAACCCACATCCATTCCTTATTCCCCAACTCCCCCTTACTCAATCATACTAGTGTTAAACCAAATAACTAACCTATCCTTCCCAAAAATTCCTGTTGGTAAACCTCACCATCCTCCAACAACTTATAATCCCTCCCATATAAACCTTTATAAAAACAGGCAACACCTTTTCCTCTTTCTTAACCCAACTATATCAACTCACTTTATTCTGCCATCGCAAGCTCATTGGTAACGCTCAACGGTGAATTGGGGGAGAAATTTCCACTATTTTTTTCTAATCATATCAATATTGGCTTTTTGAATCTCACTATTGATATAATCTTCTATATCACTCGCTCTTCCTCCTAAACGCGGGTCGGCGCCGGACATTATCATCCTTAACTCCCTCTATCATCATCTTTCATTCTTCTTCATCTTTGTTTAATGGACCACGCACATAATTTAAAAGATGTAGCAAACACCCAATACCCGCTCATAGCACCCCACCTTCACTCAGGCGTATATAATTTCCACTAAAACATTCTGCGAAGCAAGAAAAATTTGGAAACATCACCCTATCCTCTCTCCTATTACCACTCACCCATCTCCTCCCTTAATCCTCTCCCCAACCCCTCCTTCATTAATATCATTCCTCTTTTTTTTTAATATTACTGATCTATTACCAAGAACATCTTGACTCCCGATTTACAAAATTCTCGCGGCTTGTCACTTTTCCCTCCACCCACCAATCAATTCGTTTTGTCTACTTCTCCCTTTCTCCTCTCATATACTCGCCACTCATTATATGCTATTCCACCTCGATAAAACCATTCTACTTTATTTCCTCTTCTCAGAAAGGGAGAATATCTTTTTCTCTCTCTCCCTCACTCCTCATCATCGAGCGCGATCTAGCTCAACTTTATATCTCATTAATGTCCTTCCTTTTTTTCTCTTTTTTCAACTCACCTCCGTGTCCACCTCCTTCGACTGCTCATCTCTATTCCCACCCCCTCCCCCTTATTCCTTTTCTTGCATATGTCTTACTCTTCCCACCCTTTGTAGGCGGGGTGCCCCACATAACCCTTCTAAGCCTCTTACAACAAATAATTCTGACCCACCCCCCTCTTCCCCTCTTTAAATTATTTCTTCAATAAACAAATTGTTATTTTACCAAAGCCGAGGATTCCCGTCCCTCTTTACAACGTTCTCTCTCACCCTCTTCCTCTCTACCTCTCCTAAAGTCCCTCTTACACACTGTCTCTCCAATTTTTTCCACCTTTATCACTTTATCTCCTCTTTCTCCCTTATTTCCTTACCGTCATCTCTCCTGCCAACACCTAAACTAAACTTTAATTTTCCCTTAAGTCAACGCAACAACAAAATAGGATCCGATAATATCCCCCTCCTCCGCCTTCTCTTCTAAATTGACATTTATTAATCTTAGTATATCTTGCCTCTATCCTTGCGCGATTTACGAGGGGCACACGAGGTAGGGGGATCGGGCACTAGTGTTACCGCCCCTCCCCCCCGTTAATCTCCACTCTTCCATGTTATATCTTATGATTTTCACTTTTTTTAACCAGACGCTCCTAATAGGGGCCGGCGGGCGAACTGAGTCTGGGCGTTCTGCTCACAGCGAGGCGGGGGACGAATTTGTAACAGGAGCTGGTTGCTGCCGATTAGAGGCATGGTCCGATCTGCCCCGGGGTAGGCCCGGGCAAACATTGGTCCTATGGTGTTCTTCCACACCCCCTCATTTTCCTTTCTTTCAAAAAAAAAGGTCCCAAGCGTCCTGCATTACCAAATCTCCCTAGAACAAATTTTAAAATCATTACTGCGCCAAATCTATCCAAACAACCCCAACACATTCGAAACTCATCATCGCAAAGATGATTCTTTTTTCCCGCTGTAACCTTCCTCTCGCTCGCTCCATTCACTGGCTGCCTATTTATGTTGTCGCATATTTTAAAAAAACCACATTTCCCCCCGAAATTTCACTATTGTACCCAACATTTCCTCGAACCAACCTAGACTGCCACAACCAATTACACTATATCCCCCACACCCTCCCCAGATTCCTCCCATATAACTTGGATATCCACCCCTTCCCTCGACCCTCACCCTCATCTCCGTCTCCACCCCCTCGATATAACATACACCTAGTATTTTCCAAAATCCATCTCTCCTTTTTCTTCCTGTCAGAGCACTAAGGGGTATCAACCCTACCACATCCAACCTTTTTTCGTTCAACATTTATCATTTATTTTATCCTCCCTCTTCAAATCCTCGTTTACGCCTCTTACAAATCATTGCATCCCACCCTTAATTTACCTCTCTTCCCTCCCATCTGTTTCCCCTTCCAAATCACCTCCTCAATAATATAAATACACAACTCATGGCTGCACGCATTTTGTGGGACCCTCCCATCCACACTAGACACTTCCCAAGCGACGTCCAAGGCACCACCCCGATCTCTACCAAATTTGTGACCCAAGTGAGGGCATTATGAACAATCACACAATTGCAGTAATGGTTAAAAATTGATAACTATTATAAAATTTAATACGAAATATAAAGGTATTAAAAATACTACACTACTACTCCGAATTTATATCCTGAGTCCATACCACTTAATTATACTAAACATATGTTGTTCCGTCTTTTTCTCCCTTTTTCTTTTTTTCTTTCTCTCCCTCTTGCTTACCCTTCTATCATATATGCCGTTAATAATTTTTTTACAACCCGAGTTAAACTTTATTTAAAATCTTTATTTAATCTTTTAATAATCTTTATAAGATATCCAATTAGAGTATATAACGTGTCATCTCAGATTACCTTTTCGTCTCCCTTCAACCTTAACTACGTTTTAATAATCAGCTTGTAAAATTAAAATTTATTATATATTATCTAACTAACATCATTAAATACAAATAATATTCATATAAATGATGAGCCGAGAGCATCGAATTAATAATTTGTATATCGAGTATTAAACTTTTAAACTTGATATAACAATAAATCCCTGCATTGTAACAAAAATTAATCTTAATAAAAACACATCACCTCACATTATTACGATTATATATCACGAAAATTTATTATCAATCCTACTTTATTCATAGGTTAATTATTCATCAAATGCGTATAAGATCTTAGAATAGATGTAAGCCCTCCTGCTAAGCTACGCAATAAGATAGTAAATGTTCGAAATAATATATCAAACAAAATCTATAGACTATATTATTTTCTATACCTAAAAAATGTTTTGTTCATAAAAAAAACAAATAAATACTATTAGAGTATATTCCACAGTAAATTCTTAAATAAGTAACTTTTGACTCACCGAGCTTTACAATGCCAAAATTATATTCATAATTCACCAAAGCTTACATTATTTTTTTGGATAAAGTCACGGCCTGTGAACTACAGCAAAGGAATCAATTAACAAAACTTACAGTTTACCATTATCAGATTGGCAATAATTATTCTTCACAGTATTTTGTTTCCATAACAGCTTTTTATTATACATTTATGATGGTAAAAGAGTGAACAGCATATACCGTCCTGTATTTAGTTTTGTTTATCTTAAATCGACTAAAGTTTTAACTCACGCGTCAAATCAGTCTATTGTGAATTAGAACATCTAGTTATTCCATAATTTATTTCCAAGGATTTAAAATCTTTCAACAGAACTAATTTTCTTTGATGTTATAATAAAGAAAATTTAAGCAAATTAGTCTTTAACTTAATTAAGGTTTTAGAATTAAAAATAAGAGTTAGACCGATAGACCCGACAGACCATACATTGCTTCTTTTACCCCTCTCCGTACTTTCCCACTTGAGAGACACAACCAGCCGTACTTCACAAGGTTAGCCGATCTACCGACATACTTGAAAAATACTTGTAGTCTTTACTAGTTACACTCCTCCAGTGTGGCAAGCCTGCCAAATCGAATAATAAACAGCCTACTATTTCACTATAATCACCACAAATGTCAAAATACTAAAATTACATTATATTTCGCAAATCACTATTAGAATACGCATTAAATCTTGAAAGTTGTTAAATGGACGTCGAAATCGAATACATAAAATAATTGAAGGAGTGAGTTCCAGACTACCGCTCGAGTGGCGAAAGGCCAAGAACAATTTTATTTATATATAATATAAATAAAGGGGAAGGGGCAAATTGGGATATAGCCTAGAATCACAATAAATTATAAATACTACATATAATATATATATATAATATATATATTAAATACTATTATAAACCATATATTATAAATAATATATTATAATTATATAAATATAATATTAGTACTTTATACCCCTTCCATAATATAATAACTAGTATATTTAAAAAACAAATCAAATAATATAATATATAAATATATATAATATAATATATAAATATAATATATATATAAACTAATCAAATAATAACGGGTATGGGTTATTATAATGTGATGAACTCAATAGAACAAAATGCATAACATAACAAACTAAAAGAGTGCAAGGAAAAATTCCTTTAAATGTGTCGTGACAGTTAAGAGAATGACTAAACATGCTTCTCCCATATATAATTTAGTGCTATTGTTATAAAATGTTCACAATCACAATAAAAAAATGCGAATGGTTGTTTCATTGTTTTCACAAAACATTTTCAGTCTCTTCAATTATCCTATGCCCATACTCGTCGGAGGCGGCGACTCAAAACCAACCGTGTAGGTAGTAGAAACTCAAAAATTTTCATAAGCAGTGTGTGGTATTTTTTTTTTTTTCTGCAACCACTCCCACTCCAAGCCCAGTGGAATGAATGTTAAAAATTAAATCATTTACTTGCAAGTCACTTGAAAAAAACAAAAATATAGTAAAGTTTTTTGCTAAATTTGCTGAGCTATGCCAAAAGGAATAAGCGTCTCTAGTCTCAGTGGATAGTGGTTGGAACATTAACGAGTGTGGAATGAGTGTGTTTGTGTCACATCATCCATCAGAATGCAAAAGCTCACATAATTTTCTGTTGGATTACTATTATTACTTTGAATGGCTACATATAGCTATATATGTGGATATAAATCGAGTTTACATTGAATGAACCTAGTGCAATTTCCAATAATATCTAGTGTTTAACTGTTCTTTTATGTAATCCCTTCTCCCCATATGACTTGCCACTATGGTAACGTGTAAGAATTGCTCGGGCACAGAAACTACATTTGCTCCCTACTTTTTGTGAGTTACCACGTGTCTGTGCTTTACGATATTTGTCATCGAGACAGCCATGCATTGGATGATGGCTTTTGCGAAAGTAACAATATGCAGCTGCGTTAACTAACGATGACATTTTTATCCAACTTAGCCCCTCATACGTGCCATAGCGTTCACCGCGAGACCTATGATTTCATGATCAAATATGACGATATTCTTTGTACTATTATGATTACCGAAAAGAGAAAGAAGGTAGGTCCTTATATAGGATATGAGGAACCATTATAAAACTCTGCGTTAGGTTGTGGGATAATACCGAGTTTACATCATATTGAGAGATATTTTTCATTTTCATTTTTTAAAGTCTCACGACACAGTAATCTTACTAAAAGGATATTCCTTGCACAAATGCAACATACATTTTCTTTCTAAGAGATCCAAATTACATATAAGTTAACAAAGCGAGCATTTACTTCCGGCACACACTGTTAAAAAATTGTCATCTTATCATACTTCGTCGTGAAGCATGGAGCACCCCCTCGGGATCAGCCCTTTATTTGACCTTTCAGAGGAAGTTGATACCATTTGTTTAAAACACTATATTTTCACCAGTATTTTGCAATGATTAACCTACTTCTCAGATGGAGCAGATATATCTGTTTAAACACTACTTTTCACAGTCTATTTTGCATATTACCTACTTCTCAGATAGAGCCATTTCTCAATATTAAAACTGTAAAATTTTACAAATTTATGCTTTCATGAATATAATTTTGGAATAAAAGCAGAGTGGCACCTTTTTGCAACCTTCCTGTGATGGTTTAGGTTGTACCATAAAAAACTAGCTGCACGAGCAAGTTTGCAGCGTCCTTATAATAAGCAAATACTGACACCAAGGCAACTTTTTAAATATGCAAGGGACAAATATTCGAGGAATTAATTTCCTATATTCCATAACAGAACAGAAGAACATACAAAAGGAATGTATAACTTGGAAAAAAGATTTATGAATGCTAGTACAATTAAAGGAACACAGAAACTACACAGCTTTGTTCCAATATCACAGATGGAATTGGAAGCAAAACCATTTTCCAGTTCAATTTATGGCAAAAGAATAGTTAAAGTAAGCACAAAAGACAAAGAAACTGAATCTGAGGACACCAAAGGATTTGGGACATTCAGGTATGATAATAATTGGTGGTTAGCATGTGTTTTAAATATTTTTCCAGCCAATGAAGAAGTGAGGGTGACTTTCTTAAAACCAAAAGTACCATCATCTTAATTTCATCCACCAACACCGGACTTTTTAGCAGTACTGTACCCAGATGTTCTCAGTGTTGTTGATCCGATACTGTTAATGGAAGAGCATGCAAACTCTAGATTAAGATAATGGAACAAGCGACTATCAGTGTGAACCTGTCAAAAAATATTAAACCAAATTAAGCTGAGCAAACACCAAAATAAAAGAAAACAGGAGTAAGGGAAGATATCAATACGTACAAAACTGTACACTAATAAAGAGATAAAATGAAGAAAAAAAATACTTATTATTATAGTTATTTCGATCCCAGTAACACAATGGCACTATGCGTTATCTGATCTTTCATACAACTCAGTAACACCAACATTCCACTTTGTAGAAGTACATCTATCATATCTGTGTACGCGCGATCTTTTGAAAAATGTAGCTTTTCATTATGTATTTCGAGGGCAGCGAGTGTAGCGGTTGGAGAGGAAAGATTGGATAAAGACGAAAAGAAAAGTAGAATCATACTTATTTATCCTCTCTTCCAAAAACTAGATTAATCATAAACCATCTAAAAGAAGTGATAATAGAGTAGAAGAAATGGAACAACCAATACTTTGGCATTGTTGTCAAGAATACCCTATGGGCGAAACCCATGAAATGACATGCATTATGACATGGAGGAATAGATTAAAAAGTCTATAATTTTATATAATTTTAACCATACCGCTATATTAAAAAAATAACTTTCTCTTTTGAAGATATCCTCTTATATTGAAAGTGAAAGGCTGTTAAGCAGTGGGGGTCAAATATACTCTCCCAAGACGAAATCATAATTTACCCAGATTAACAAATGTGAAGAAAGAAATATGTGTGTTCGGTGTGCCTTATCAGGGCAAATTTAAAGCAATCTAAATTTAACACCTCCATCTTAATTTATGCTTTCTGACTGTCTTTCATTTTGTTCTCACATATATTAATATATTTTTCTAGAATCAAATGATATATGAGGGATGCGAAATGGTATTACGTATGTATTAAAAGTTACAGTAAGAGATTACGAGTGAGGAAATCCTAGAGGAAACACGAATATTATTTTTTTCATATCCGAACTCAAATCCATTATCATAATCAACGAGAAATTTATGATTAATTTTATTTTACCCTATTATTTATCCCATGGGTTTAGATGTATTGAGGTGGATGTCAATTAATCATTAATTAATTAAATGATTATTAATTATAATATTGAAATTATATATATATTACAATTATTTATATTATATTAGGGCCCATATATTGAACCAGTGTTTCATTATTTAAAAATCCTCTTCATACCTCTAGTTGGAATAGTGTGAAAATTTTTTATAAAATACTTTTACGTTTTTTTCCAAACCTCTTTCATGTCTATGAGGTTAAATAAAAAAGGAGGGTATTTTATTATCGTCGCGATCATGTATTATTATATGTATATATATATAAAATAAATAAAATGGATCCTCTTTAGAAGTGGTACTCTGATCCTAAGCGGGGTTGTGTTTAAGCAGCATGCACATAGAGTTTGGTTATCTGGTATAAAGATAAAGAAGTTACCTTACTCCTTGGATAATCTTTATTTCTCAGGAAACATTTTCATTTAATGGAAGAATTTTAAATACAATTAGAATTAACAAATTTTACTAAATATCCAAATTGTTGAGAGATAAATCGGTCACCTAACTTAAAATCATTAACTAGTCAGAAACATCAAAGGGTTAGATGTTCTATGTATAGTTAATAATAAATATATTTTATATACTATAATATATATTAAATAAATTATTATATTAATTTATATTAATATATTAATTTAATTTATTCTAATATTTTATATAATTTACATATTTATAAATATATAATATAATAAATAATAATTATATATTATAATATATATAATAATAATAGGTGAGATACCTTCTATTTATTTTATTAAATAAAACTAAAATATATATATGATATTAGGGGACTTCAGAACTCTGTGCGATATAAGGTAGTATGGCGTTAAGGGTAAGCTTTAATATCCTTTTATTGTTTTTAATCCAAAAATATTTCTTATATTTTCTATAAATGTAAATATTTTATACTATTTTAAATAATTAAAAAATAAATAAATAATAAATATAAGATTTTCATATAATAAAAATACAAAATATATAAATTGGTATTTAATGTAGGTTTATTTTTAAAAATAAATATATTAATTTTTTATATATATAATATATAGTAATAATAAAAATGTAAATTAATCTAAGATTTACAGTAAGTGCTAAGTGTATAACAGTCTAACGCAGGCAAAAACAAGAATAAATAATAATATTATTTTATATAAAATATACCAATATCTCGCCATCCGAATCTTCACCACTTTAGTAGTAACTCTATTTACTTGTTTCTACAAGAAGTGAATACTTCATTAATAATATTGATGTTTGTTACTCAATGCACTTTTTCAATTCGTGTTTAGCTTACCTATTGGTTAATTAACATATTTGAATAATTTATTTTTTATTGAAACTGAATATTCATTTCTCTAATCCAAATCCTTTTTAGACGTTTCATATTTATTATTGTATTGCTATCCAGGAACCCACCCAGTGGGTACGATTATCTCCATCTCTTTATCCTCCTCCTCCGGTTTAAAAAGAAAACCAAATGTTGAATTGATGAGAGATGATAATCGACGAACAACAAAAGTGTGTGTAGAGGGGCCGTCCTGGAGAGAACATTTTACATATTTGAAAAGAAAGATTGAATAAGAGAAAATGATATATGCATTCAATTTAAAAAATAAACAAAAGCTTCACAAAAAATATAATATCCAAATACCCATTTTCCTTAAGATATTACGTAGCAAAATTTTTCAAATATTATATAATTTAAAAATATTCACATTCTTGTGTAGAAACAAGAATTAACTATGCTTTTACTAGCTACAAGTGGAGAGATTCGGGGATTGAGATAGTGGGAAATTTTTACCTTTTATCCTTTATATTATTATTATAATACCTTATTTATATGGTATATATAATTTAACTGGGTATATATACTTATATATAAATATATATATTATATTATATAATTATATTACTAATAATAATATATAAATACTATATATAAAATGACTCACTATATAGGGAGGTAGGTAGTAGTAGGTGTAGTGAGTACGTTATAAAATAAACTAATATAAAATAATTATATAAAGGGAATTATCATTTATATTATTTATTTTTATCTAATATATTAATATTTTTTTTCATTATAAAAAAATTTTATAATATTATAGGGGGAGGGTCAGTAGTGACCTATATATAAGTATAGGTCATAGAGGTGAGTGAGCGGGCGGGGTGGAGGGTAGCGGGGGGGGGGCCATAATAATATATTTATATTATAAAAATAATACTCACCTTTTGAGCTATTATAAATCTATTAAACTACATAAATATATAATTATTTTAGAATATAAAATATAATAATAATAAAAATAACTAGAATATATATTATAATTAGATATATTATTATATATATAACCGTATAGGTATAGAGTTAAATAAACTATGAAGATTTATATTACAACACACACACCTTTGCTGTTCTTGGCGAGGAAAGGGAGAATAGCTCTTTATGGTACTCCTTTTAAAGGATAGACTAGATTTCGGGGTTCACAATTTGAATCCTAATCTTTCGGTAATGACTCTTCGCGAGCATAAAGCATCCCTCCCAGAAAGTCTTTTCCGATCCAACCTCAGTTGCATAGGCGCTCACACCACGAGCTTAACAGCGAGACCACTCTGAGACCTATAGAATAAATAAAACCCCCGGGGGCTATGACGTATATTAAATGAATGAGGACGAAATTAAGGAATTAATAATTTTTATCATTGAGAGAGTGAAATGAAGAGAGAGGAATATATGTTTAAAAATTATCCAACATATTTTAAATATTTTAACACATTTATATGAAAATTTAAAACTATATAGTAATAAAAAAAAGCAGAGTAATAAACTATAGAATACAATGAGACAAAATAATAATAATAATAATTAATAATAATAATAAAATAATAATAATAATAAATAATAAATAATAATAATAATAAAATAAATAATAAAATAGTTGTCGTTGAGATTAATAATAATTTATTTTTGGGCGATATTAAACGCCATCTACGTATGATTTTATATTCTAGCTATTTTTTTATGTTTTAACTTTACATTACATTAGCTTCTTCCTCCCTATTAATACTCCCGTCATCTTCCCTCCATAACCATTTGATTCAGCTAACTATTTTCCTAAATTATGTGTGAAGAACAAATACAAATACTTGCTAAAACCTTATAGTAACTTTTATAAATTAGAATTCTATAATATTGTTATTGCATGAAACACCAATCTTTTTCTTCAGTTTCTGGATTAAAGTAATTTGATTTGTGTTCATTGGAGTGAGATATATTTTGTACCCCCACTGCATTTCGTAACTAGCACTTTCACTTATCAATATAAAGAGTGGAATCTCTTGAGCAGAGGAAATTATTTTTTAATTAATTATAATAATTATAGAAGCCATAATATGTAAATAAGCTCAAGTTGGATTTACTATTCCTCAACATTCTCACTTTTTTATTCATATTTTCTCTTAAATTTTATTTAGTATTCAAACATGCCATAAATTTTTCCATCTTCTTAATCTTAATATTTTAGAATACGGTTATCACTTTTGTGGCTAATGAATTAGAAAGTTAGATATACTTATTTTAATTTGTTTCTTTATATCAATCTTTCTCTTCATAATTGTATCTTCAGAAATTAAACTATAATGAAAAAAGTCTTAATTCAATCACTCTCATGATAAATTATTAAATACATATATAGTGTATATTATTGAGTTATAATTCATAATTTAAATTAATGTACTGAGTTGATGTTAAGATCTATGATATATTAAGCATGTGCCATAATTGATGTTCTAGGGACGGTATTACTATATAATTATTTCCTTCATTTTTATGCTCTTTATATTAAATTAGTGAACATGATTTAAAGTACGATTGATAAAATAATCTCACCACTTACTTCAACGTTTTCTTTTTTTTTTGCAGTAATTCATTATATTGTGTTTTAATATTTTTGAACAGGTTCACAACTAAGATATGTACGCTTTAAAATAGTTCAATTATTCTTAATTTAAGAGAGTTTAGCATGAACTTTACCTATTAAACTAAGTAAATCGATTTTTAATCAAACAAACTACTAAATGGACATATTACTGAGGTACAGTACTGCATAAAAAGTCCGTGTGGGGATGAAATTAAAGAATGAATGCGTACTTTGGTTTTAAGAGTACACCCATCCAACTCTTCAATTGGACTTGGAAAAATATTTAAAAACATGCTCTAACCACCTAAATTATATTATCATACTTCTGTAATTGTGTTCTAACCAAGAATGCCTTGTGGTGTCCTCAAATTATCAAAATTTCGTTGTTATCGGCTTTTTCCATCAGCTCGCTTGATATTTGCCTAAATAAAATTGAACTGTGCACGAAAATGGATGTTTTGCTTCCAATTCCATCTGTGATATTGGAACAAAGCTGTGTAGTTTCTGTTTTGTTTTCCTTTATAAATTTGTTACTATCATTATAAAAATGTATTTTTAAATACATTAGTATAAATATATCTAAATAACCGTTTGGAGCTGTTTTATATTATTTGGTTTGTAATTTGCAATATTGATTGCACTTTATCTTTATTTACCAAAACTCTATGCATTATTTTAATAAATTATAACTTATTAAAGAATTTTTTTTATAAATCAATTTTATTATTTTATTATAGTGGACGAGAGCTGCTAGACTTTATGCTTCGTGCAGTGTGTTCTAGTTTATTTATGGACTAACTCATAAACCATAACAAGAAGCGTTGCACAAAATAAATTACTGGTGCCAGCTCTGACTTTTTTATTCCTAATAATTTAATTGATGTATAAGCTTAAATTAAATTTGATAAAATATTATATTTATCAGTTTTAATTTATTGAACCATTAGAAGTCCTTATATTTTGAGAAGTATTTGTTAATTATTATATGCAAAAGTTAGACTGTGGATATTAAAAGTAAGAGATGTATTTTATTCTCAAACTGCTAGAACCTCCTAATCTTATAATCATGATAATATAGAGATTCAGTAAATATACTGATGAAAAAATAAGTGTTATAAAACAAATAGTATCTATACTTGACACTCTGAAATCAAATAGGGTCATTTTTGTCTAAACTAAGTGTCATTGCTTTCAGGTACAGATGAAATTGAATTGAACAACTTTAACATGTTTCAAGTCTTGTATAATATATATTGTTATATATTATAGGACACAAAGAATGTATTGCTGTTTGTTGTATTTGAAGCCTAATATTTAACCAGTTTCAAATATCTTTTGATTAACTGCATACTTTTTTAAAATATTTAAATTGAATTTTAAATTTTCAGTAGAAAAATCACAATAGGCTAACAAGATGGACACTCAAATTTAAAAGTACTTTTCTTTTTTTTTGATAACTTTTATATAAATGCAGATTGGTCTATTGATATTGATGATATCATTTGATCAGAAACACTTATGAACACTTACATTATATTTATAAAATGTCTAGTATGTGTAACCATTACATGCTTTGTATCTCACTAATATCTAATCATTATTCAATAGCTTATCATGAAAAATTTAATCTAATCGAAGGTTAAATAACTTCCTCAAGTGACAATTAATTTAGTATTAATTGGTCAATTTTTTTGCTTTTCAGCTTATTTTCAAAGATCACCAATAAGTGTCTAAGTCAAATGAAATTGAAAGTTTGCATAAAGATACAGTTAAAACACATGTATAAAATAATCTCTCAATTATGAGTAATATCTCCTTTATATGTATAAGAAGCATAATCAAGTATTCTTTTAGTCCAACTAACATTTTAATTAGCTTTGCTTATATTCTGATTGGTAAATTGAGTGTGCTAAGAACACACACATATGTTAATGATTACACACTTATATTTATCCACACATGGCTATGGATCGTCATTCTTTTGCCAATAGTTATCTATCAAGCAAATTTTAGAAAAACTTCATCTAATATGTTTACAAGGAAACTTGCAAAATAAATGATTTAAATTTAACATTTTTCTGATATGTTAGCTTAAAAGATTTTGACCATAAAAAAAAAATAACACCACTTATGGAATTTATTCCATTTATTATATAAGGTTGGTTTGATATGGGGCCGATATTAGAGCCTGAGATAGCAAAAAATTAAATTTGAATAACCCCAACATTCGCAATTTTTATGGTATGTTGAACCAAGACAAGAGCACAAATTATGTAGCATTTAGCAATCGTTCTAATGAGCATTTCAAGGAGATTTCTGGCAGTCTCTTTTAAGTTGTATGTTATTTGCATTTGTAAAAAATAGATAGACGATGATATATATTCGGGGGTATATAGGGAAACTAAAGAAGTCTTTTTAGAGGAGGAGTACTAATATAAATATAAATATATAAAATATATAAATATGGTGGTGAAAATAACATAAATAATAAAGAATAAAATATAAAATTATTATTATAGTAATTGTCATAAAAAAATATAAACTAACAAAACTAGCCTAATCAATATATATATATATAGGTTTTTTTATAATTTTATAAAATTTTAATATAAATATAAAATTTATTATTATTATATAATTATTATATAATTTACCTTTTTTATCATCTCTTATTCCAATATAAAATAATATTGATAGTATTGGTAGTGAGTAAGGGTAGGAATTATATAGTCTAAAAGCCTTCGCCACGAAAGCGGACGTGCTTTTTACTCACTCCTTCAAAATTAGTTTTTGTAAATTATTCGAGAATCGAGGGCGCCAGTGCGGAACTTTACAAAGAATAAAATAACGTTATATTGAATTGCCGAAATAATAATGCTTATTTCTCGATTGCTTTGGTTTTAAAGTGAGATGTGAAAATAGTAGCTAATTAACCGTAGGGATAAGATATGGCAGGCTGACAACAAATAAAGGCGGGGGAAAATATAAACTTAGATAGACATAGTATTCATGTAGTGACGGAAGTGAGACTGCAAACTTGTAGGAAGAGGAAGCAGGTTGGTGTCTGCTCGGTTAAGGTTATAAGTAGGTGAGGGGAAAGAAGCACTGAGCCATACGTTATTCATGTCTACTTCGCTACCAAAAAATCATAAAAACCTTAAATTTAAATTTTAAGTCTTTTTTTTCATCATTTATCATTTTTAATAAAGAAAGATGAAAAAGCCAGAAACGAATAGATTAAATGAGATTTAAGGTAAATATTTGAGAATTTATGTACTTACCACCAAAATCCAAAACTATGATATCTATCACTGGAAATAAAGATATATACAAAAAATCTCAAATCGATCTGTTATTTTTTTGCGCATTACTTTTTACAAAAATAATTTATGTAAAAATAAATATAGCTGTGGTAAAAAAAACATACTAATTAAGTATATTGGTGTGTAAGTGGTATGGGGATAGTAAAGTTATTTGTTGTTACTATATTGGAATGTTTTTTTTATTTTCTTTGTAAATCGATCTCTTAGAGCTATTGGTGTATAAAAATATAGTAAAGTTTGAATTAGTGAATAAAATAATTTGAGCATTGTAAAAGCTCGGTGGAGTCAAAAATATGTAAACTTTATTATAAGAATTTACTGGTACAAGATATACAAAATATTTTTATTTTGATCTTTCTCTTATTAATATTTCATATTTTCTTTAAGTAATATTAGTTATTTTATTTTAAATATTAACGTGTAAACATTATCTACTATGCGAATAAGTTATAACAGTAATGTAGGAGTGTGTGTATTAATTATTTATAAGATTTAATACATGTATTTTACCTATGAAAATAAATAAGTTAGATTCGATTATAGGAATGAATATACTGTAAATGTGAGTGTGATGTTGTTTTAAAGAATTATTTGTTTTATTGCGTGTTTAATTATTGTTTATGTGATTATAAACTGTACATATTTTATAGAGTTTAATGCTCACATTTATATGATATATTGTTGAAAGATTTCTTCTTTGCAAAAATATTTTTAAATTAAAAGCATATATATATATAAACGATAGTATGTACTTACACAAAATTTCGTATGATTTTTTTTTTTGATTATATATTACTTGACATTTTACTTTGGAATAATTAAATATAAGATTTTTTTTTATAAGAAAGTTTTATAACTTGGAATAGGTATATATTTAAAGAAAGAAGTAAGGATGAATAGGAGGGAAAAAATAAAAAAGAAAAAAAGGTTAAAAAAGAGGAAAAAAATAGAGTAAGTCTTAGTTGAAGGAATTGAATATAAAAAGGAAAGTAATTTAGATTTTTAATACACTTTTATATTTTATCCTTTAGTATTTTGTGATACAATTTTAACCTTTTTTATACTATATAGTTATTGATTATTATTTGTGAAGTGGTATACATTTTATTGTGTTGAGAGCTGAGTAATAATAAGGTGGTATTGGATCCTTTAATGATGTTTTGGGAAGTGCCTAGGGTGATGTCTTAGAGGTGTTAGGTTCCCAACAAAAATATATAATTATGCCAAAGAGTGTAATATAATATATATTAATATTAGAGAGTGGAAAAGTATGGTGAAGGGAGAGTGATGTAAATTCAGTGGTGGTATGCTAATACATTGAATGTGAAGTGAGGGGTTAAACGTAATGATGATTTGATAGAGAGGGAGGATATGGTAGACGGTGTTAAGTTTGAAAAGAAATAAAAGTTGGATGTAGTTGTAGGTGTGTTAATACTAATAACTAAGTTGAAAGAAAGTGAGGAGAGTATTTGGAATATTGAGAAAAATACAAAAGGTTATATTATATGATAATCAGTTTGGTTAAGTGAATCGAAGAGTTTAGTTAGAGGGTGTAAAGTGGAAGGTAACTAAAGGTTGGTAATAAGTTATGAGGAAAAAGGATGTAGGAGATAAAGTATATAGGATTGTGTCAAGTCAGAGTGAGAATTCGAGAGTATTAATTGATGGCGTAAAAGTGAAAATTCGAGGAGGTAGGAAATTGTGAAAGGTTAATTTTATATGCGCAATATGCACCAAGTGAATGGAGCGAGGTAAGAGAGAGATGATGAAAGATTTAGGTAGTTGTAGTTTTGAATGTTATTTGTTTGGTTATTAAGATTTTGGATGTAAAATGATAAAATATTGTCTTAATTGTTGTAGGTATTATTTGAGAATGCAGGAGTGGGTAAGGGATTAGGGGTTGAGGATAGAATAAATAAGGACCATTGGAGGAATAAGGGTAAAGAGGAATGATTAATGGATAAAGAAAGTTCTGGTTTAAAATAATTTAGAAAATTAAATATAAAAAATCAAGTTAGAAGGTTTCAAAACAAAACTTGCTGAAAGAAGAAAGAAATTGATAGGAAACCGTAGGGGCGGGGGGAATGGCAGAGAAAAAAGGAAGAAAGGATCATACGTATACATGGAAAAGTGAGATAACGGGGGGGAGAGATGCCAAGAAACCGACAGGTTTGAAGGGTTGGTTTTAAACCAATAAAGCGGGGGTACTGGAGTTTATGGGGGGATAGTTGATAGACACTAGAGGAGGAAAGAGAATAGAGTGCCGAACATTACTAATGTAAATGTATAAAAGTTTATGAGAGCGGGAGGGCCGATTGGAGGATATCGGAAAATAAACACTATTTGTAGGTTGCTCTACGGAATAAGGTTTGTTAGGAAGAAGGAGAAAAGTGACAAAAATGGTAAATGGCCGCAACAAAGGGAGGAAGAAAGAGGAGAGATAGAAAGTGAAAAAGGTGGAAAAAATGGAAGAGACGACTGTGTTAAGAGAGAGTTTAGAGAACAAGGGGCGGCCCAATAAAAAGGTGGTATAGGAGTGTGAATAGGTGAGTAGATAACGAGTATGAGGGACGTGGTGATATTGGAAGAGAAGAAGTGTAGGAGAGGTTGGAGTGAGAAACTAGAGAATATTAAAGAGGCTAAGTTAGGTGGTGAAGACAGGCTTAGATATTAGAATGCTTGATTGGGAAATATGTAGAAGAGAGTAAAAAGTGTTTTGGTAGGGAGTGACAGAGCAGAAGAGGAAGAAGGGAGTGAAATGGTGGAGTGAGGAGGTGTAGGAGGTGGTGATGGGTAAGGTGGTGTGTTGGGGGGGAAAGGGGGTGGGGGGGAAGAGAAAAGGAGAAAGGAAAAGAAAAAGATGGATTTGGGGAAGGGCTTATAGTGAAGACATGTGATGGGAAGTAGAGAAAGAGAGAGAGCGGAAGAAACTGGGGGCGAGGAATATTTTTAGAATGTGTGTGCGGGGGGAAAGGGTGAATCCTTTTGAAACACTATTTGTAGAGAGGGAGTGTATTTTGGGGAGAGGGGGGGAGAGACGAAGAAGTATAGAGCAGAGAAGGCAGAGGATGGTTGGTGGGTGTAGAAAAAAGTGACAGAAGAAAAATTTTGAATCGGGAAGTAAGACTGTGTTCTGGAAAGAAAGAAAATAGATAATAAAAAAAAGGAAATAGAGAGAGGAGAGTGGTTGGAATAGAGAAAGGAATTAAGTTGATGATGTATGGGGATTAGTGAGATGAGGGAGAAGAAGAAGGATAGGGTGACAAGAGGTGGGGAGTATATTTACGTGATTATATGAATGAAGTGAGGGGGGGTGGAGTGGGGAAAGAAGATGCAAAAATGACAAAGAGGTGAATTGGATGGGGAGTGAATGTGGAGGAGAGGGAGGATGAAATACGAAGGAGGAGAAAGATTTATAGGCGTGCTTCGGGTTGGAAAGATGATTAATTATGATTAACAACAAAGGAAAAATCCGCAGTCTAGAGAAGTAAAAGGTGATTAAAAATGCTGTAAGGGATTTGAGCAGAATAAACTGTAGCATGGTAGTGTGGGAGAAATGGGGCGAATGTATAGCGTTATTAAATAATATGTGAGAGAATGTTGATTTACCTATTCATGATTTGGGTGAGGATGGTATATTGTTTCCGCTTCCCCTGCCTTTATTAAGGGACGAGGCCGGCAGTAGGGGTGAGAGAATGAGAAATTAAGTGGGATAAATATATGTAAAAAAGGATAGTGAGTCGTCGATTTTTTAATTGGCGGAGGGAAGAAGGGGGTGGGTGGGGTAGAGCTGTGATTTATAGAGGTAGATATGAGCGGAGAGAAGAATACTGATGTAGCGGAGAAGAGGTGAGAAGAAGAGTATAAAAACGAGAATTTTAAGGGAGAAAATGGGGGGAAGAAACATAAGAGGAATTTAGGGAAGGGAAATGAGGAAATGATGTGGTTATCCATTTAGTTGTGATTTACTACTTTAAAGATATGCTTTGTTGAGAGAAAAAAAGTTATAAGAGAGAAAAGGGAAAGTTACTATGAAAAGGTTTAGGGAAATAAATGGTGTAAAACATCATTTTGATGATAAAGAAGTTGTAATAGAAATGTATGAGTTGATAATATGTGTTGAGTAAGTAATGAATTGTCAATAAAGGTAAGTGAGAGTGTTGGTGTAATAATTATATGTAAAGGAATATTAGAGATTAACAACTTTTATAGGAATAATTAAAATGTGTGTGAGAGTAGAGTTTAGTTGTTGAAGGTAGATGAGATTATTGTGACGAGTTTGAAATTCTATGTAGTAGGTGATTGAGGAATGAGTGCAGTGCAGCTGAGAGTTTCAAACCTTCCGCATTGAATGGCTGTTTTCATTGTTATTATGGAGAGTGTTGTGCAGAGTATTATTAGAAATTGGTGAGTGAGAGGGATGTGGAGGAATTGTAAATAATTAATAGTGTGGAATGATAGAATGAGTGATTTGAAACATATGATTTAACTGAGTTTGCGGAATTACGATAATACTTTCTACCTTAAAGTGATACGCAGAGAACGCAGGGAAGGGTTTGAAGTATATTTGTGATTTGAGAGTTTGATTAGAGAAAGTGTGACAATAAGAGGGCTTCCAAAATAAATCCAGGTAAGCTAAGTACAGAAGTGATAGTGTATTTGTGTAAGTAGAAGTAGGAAATAGATGAATGATGATTGTTTGAGAGAAGTGTATTATTTATTTCAATATAAGGTAGAGTTTAAGATTAAGGGTCGAGTTAAATTTATTATGTAGTTATTTAAAAGAAGTAAAGATTAATTAGAGATTATTATTTTTAAAGAGACGATGGGAATTATTGTGAATGAGGAGTAGGTGTATTAAAATGAGTGAGAAGGAGGAGAATTAGAACAATAAAGTAGAGGAAGAATGAGAGCTTTGAGTATGGTCTGAGAGTTAAATATAAATGGAAAGGAGGGTTAAGATATATTAACACAGAAATTAAGAAAAAGTAGTGTAATGAAAAAAATTATTTGTTTTATATATAATTAATAATGTTATCACAGTACTATAATTATATATTAAAATAGGTAGTAAGTATGTGTGAGGAGTGTAACTAAATATTTGGTAGGTTGGAAAATTGAACGCACATTATTAGTCCTGGTGAGAAGATTTAGTTAGGAAGTTATTTGCAAGTAAATGAAGTTGTTAGAGAGAGCTGGTTTTTTGATATTGAGGGGTAGCAGTTAAGGGTATGAAGGTTTAATTATTAAAGAAGAGTAGGTGTAAGGAGAGAATGTTGTAAATTTGAGTCTATGATGAGTTACTTAGACTGTAATAAGGGGGAGAGGGAAGCATTTCTCTAAGATTGAGATATTGTGTAGAGCAAATATCTTAGTGTGAGTAATGTGTAAGAGAAACAGAGAGAACATAAGTAGTTATTGTAGATGAGATTTTGTGTGTAAAGCTGATGGGTGAATAGGATTAGCTGACAGAGGAAAGGGGAGAGACCAAGATTAAGGTAGGGTTGGAATAATGTATGGAATAAAAAGGAGATGACTAGAAGAGGTGAAAGGGAATGGTATTTTATTAATTGAAGGATGGTAAAGAGAAAAGGTGTAGAGGCGCTGGCGAGTAGATAATTGAGATGAGATTGTAAGAGACTGGAGTGAGGGTTTGTTGTTGTGAAGGGTGCAAAGCAGATGAGGGAACTTATAGTGAGAACTGAGATGAGTGTACTGTCGTACCTATTTTACTACCCGCTCAAGCGGGAGATTATAATAAGTTGTTTGTGTGATAATAAATAAATTTTAATTAAAATTATATAATATTACGCATGATAAATTCAAGTTATTCAAATTCTTTCTTATAAAATATTAATATATTAAAAATAATAATTCTAATATATATTTAAAATTATATTTAATTAATAATAATATAAATGTAAATTTTATATACCATTTAATATTTATTTATTATATAATTAAGATTATTTTATTTTTATACATATATTTATAAATTTTACTTAATATATGTAAATAATATAATATTAAATAATAATAATAATATTATAATATAATATATTATAACCTTTTGGATATTACTAAATTTAATTAAAGGAAATATAATATATAATATATAATTAAAGATTTAAAATTAGAAAAGTTATTTATTTGAAATTTAAATTATATGGATAATTTAAATATATTTAATATTTTGACTTGTGAAGAGCAAAATTTCAAGTTTTACATCCTATTTTATAATATATTTTAAATACTTTAAAATAAATATTATATTTGTTTCTAAAAAGAAATATTAAATTATATTGTCTTTGTTATTATTTAATATTATAATATAATTAAATATATATTTAATTAAATATATATTAAAATAGTAATTAATAATATAATTATATTAAAATTAATTTTATATATCGATTACTTAGTTATATATCATATACTTGCTTTTATGGAGATATTGAGTGCAATTCATCTTGGCTTTAGGCAAGTTTGCAATTATATATAATTTATGCAAATGATTGCTACACCAACCCCTCCATTAATTATGTACCATTATTTTAGTATATATAATTAATTATATTATATAAATTATACAAAATCTCATTTGGCACAAAAACTCACTTCCCGTGAAAATATTAGTAGGATTCAAATTTTAGATGATAGATTGACTGTGCAATATAACAGTTCCCCCCAATATTTAAGGGGGTTTCGTGCGAAATACTTCAACTTCTTATCAAAGACTGATATTAAACTTTTATAGTTCTATCTTTAATGCAGAATTTCTAAATATAAGTTCAATAAATTCATTTTTAAAGTGAGGGTATATTACTATATAGATCTTAATAAAAAACTGATTATAAATAAAAAAAATCTGATACTAACAATTTTTAAAATAAAATTTATAAGGTGTGATAAAATTGAATAATTCTCCCCCACCACACCCCCTTTGTGATGCATATTTTTTAAGAAGACGTCAGGTGAGTGCGATACATTATATATCAAACTGAAATTATTTTATTATATCATATAAACAAAAACATAAACACCAAAATAGTTTACAGGTCTTTACTACTACTCCGCTTGTAGGAGTGAAGAAAAAGAAAGTTTAATATTGTTTATATGAAAAATTAAATTTTTTTGAAATGATATATCAATGTAAATGATATTGATCTATTGTAAAAAACTATGAAAACTTAATTATAGAGAGTAAAGAACTACTTATTAATGATATAATATATAATAAGTTTAGTATTGAGTATATATATATAATAGTATATATATATAGTGAGGAAGGAATAATATAAAATATATAAAATATAATAATTAATATATTATATATATATGATATAGATATATATTTATAATAAATATAGATAATGTTAATAATATATAAATAATATATTATAATATAATATTATTGATAATAATTTTAAAATATATTATAGATTATAAATAATTTGTCGATTTAAAGAGAAGAATCCTATTTTCGACATTATGTATAATTAATATATATATATATTATAATTAATAATATAATTATATATATAATATATAATATATAAGTATTAATATATATATATAATATATATATTAATAATAATATATATATATATTAATTATTTAAATAATTAATATATATATTAAAATAATATATATATATATAAATATATTAATATAATATATTGATACCTCTATGACCGTACACTATAAAACACGCGCACCTCAATTCAAAAACACACACCTCTCAACTACTATAATGACACTAACCAAATTCACTACCTCAAACTCACTAACTACTCCACCTAACATATTTCTACATCCGCCAACTCATATCAAATACCACCACAACAATAGCTAATACTTATCTACAACTAAATCACATAATTATATATACTAAATACAATAACTAATAACGCACCAACTCCTACTCACAACAAATTAAAGCTCTCATAGAGTTACTACAATATCCTTACCATAAACCAATAAATAAATAAATATATAATAACATCCATACATTAATAACATAAAATAAATTAGAAATCTACAATACAATTACATCAGTACATATATAATAAATATAGTAACCATATATATATAAAAACAATAACTAATAATAAATATATATCAATAAAATAATTAAAATATTATAATATTATATATGATATATATATAATATAAAAATATGCCTTAATCTGAGTAATTCGATAAATATACATTATAATAAGATACAGAATATTATATTATAAATATAATAATCTAATTAATATAATACATTATAATTATTTTAGCAAAGCAATCCATCTTACAATTTAACCACAACCAGCACTAATAAACACACGAGAAAGGTTCACTCTGAAAAGAAAACTAGCAAATAGCCCAGAGAGCCATAAAACATTTGACCCAACTTGGTACGTATAATAACTTTGTTTTCTTTATGCTAATCTGCCTTTATCTCACTCTTCAACATAATCTGAATCATGTCCTGTCTTTACATAGACTGTTTTCTTTTTTGTCCTTGGTAGAATACACGGGACGTGATTTCATCTACATTTTTCGGTATCGGTGTGATGTCAGATGAAAAAAAACACTGTGAGTCCCTTTTGATAATTATATTGACCCTCAATAATGCTCTAATAACTTGACTAGTCGGACTTATAATAATAGCATTTCAGAGTTGTAAAATAATTTTATAAATACAAGTGGATTCACCTGACCTTGCTCCCCATCCAAAACCTCTCATCACAAATAACTTTAAGCTCTACCTGTATGCAAAGTATCGCTGCAAAACTGGTTTCACAGACTCATCTCCACTATAAAATACTAACCATAAACGAAAGTAAAATAAAAATACATCTTGAATTTTTCTTTCTACAACCTTCAGAGAAAATGAATAGCAACCTGTTCCTTCATTTCGATTTGGTCCTTTAATCATCCTACAATGTATTCACATGCTAATAACTTTTCTCTCTTTTAACAGGTGTAATAACCGCACATTATCTGTACAACAATATATAACGAAGTATAATAACATTATCCATAAACAACATAATTAAGCAAATTCATCAACCACAACTTCAGAACACCAATCCACTTTTATTATCCAGAACGCCAACTAATAAAAATCCCAATTCCAAGTCCATACCCTCATTTTATCATGAATTACACAAGGCTACCACTATAACATTCTAATTCAATCTCTATCATTCGCCACCCCAACCACTCACCTCCCCAAAAAAACAAAGCTTGTACATTTCAACTACACTCACTAAAACAATATTATTACCACATACCTCAAACACTCATTCCATTGGAGGCGATTTTTTGAGACGCCCAACCGCATACTGAATATTGTATAAATTTATATATATAATATATATTAACCCAGGATAAAGCAAAAATTTAATTTTATTACCCCTAGAGCAAACCGATATCCTTAACGAATTAAAGAAATCCCTAAATATATCCTAATTTCAAAAAACCTCTCATCACTCGTAATCCCTCCCCAAGTAACCAATCCTCCTAACTTCCCCAAGATGTTACATTCTGTTCCCCACTCCCGTTACACCACATTACTAACATGTACGACCACTTTAATTACTGATCCATACTAATACGTGGATTCACCTATTCCTAATTTCTTTATTTCCGCTAAACATACCCATCCCTTAAACAATCCCCCCAAAAAGTGGAAATCTACACATACACTAACTACAAAAAAGCAATCTGGCCCGCATATACTAACTAATTATAGTAGATATTGCATCAATACCAATTACAAATTCCAAACAATATTAACAACATTCCTCTTCCACCTCCTATTATATCACACTTGAGATAAAATAAAAATCTTACATTAAATTTTCCTACAATTTCGATTTATCTAATATTATGTAAAGTGAAATATCTATTAACAAACCCCAATATTCAGCCCACTCATAAACTAAGAAAACTCCCTCCGAAAATCTTTCAAACCTTTATACTCCCCACACATTTCACCAAATAAACAAACCTAAAACACTCCCATAAATCTCCAACCTCTATAAAACCACAATCACTAACAAATAAGTTATTTTCTTGATAAATTACTTAGCTGCGGTGTTCAATAATAACCATCTGGTTCTAGTTCGTGATTCAAAAAACAATTAATAAAATTCACATATTAACCCCCCAACATCCCACGAATCCCCATCTTTTACTCCAATATATGTCTGCTCCCTTAACCACCAAAACTAAACAATCAGAAAGTCTTGCTTATATAACAATATATAAGCTAAACATACTCCCGATAAACCAAACCCACTCCATGGACATATAGCGAAAACAAAAAAAATCAAACTTCAGAAAAACAAATAATTTAGACCATCTAGACCTCCCAACCCCAATTCACAATAATACATAGATAAACAGAAACCATATAAAAAACCCTCAAAAAAATTCAATCAGCAACAGCGTCCATGACTCCAGTATCACCACCTACACATTATAAAACACTCACTCATGTATAAATAAAAGGCAATTCCTTATAACCTAATTACACAGACATACTCCAAACAAGTACCTTCGCAATACCTTTAATCAATCATATCCCCAACCTGAGAAACAACTAATTACATTAATCCAAAAACTCCAAAACCAAAAAAAGACCCAACTTCCCCAATCCTACCTAAATCACCCCAAACATTTCACTGCTATGCTCCTAATTAGAATAAAATTGTCATAGAGAAATTAATTAATTAAAACAAAATTTCCCTAAACTCATTACCCCGTCCCACAGACTTATCCAAAAATGTATTCAAAATGACTATATAACATTCTACAACCATCAGCCCTCTACCTCCTCACACACGCTGATTCTATCTACATTATGATATATCTTCTTCTCCTCGACCATGTGTTAAATTCCCCCACTGGCGTGCAGTACGGATATACTGACACATATGATGAGATTTAAATGATAATGACGTCAGCTTATATATATAATATAATATATATAATAATAATATTATAATATATAAATATATATATAATATATAATATATTATATAATTATTATAATATATTATAAATTTAAAAAAGATGATTGAAATTTATATTTTAAATTAAATAGCAATTTATATCAAAATGTACTTATATATTGGCATCAAATTCCAATATAAACATGTATTTATATTGTAGGTTAATATTATATATTATTTAGAAGTTGTACTTAGAAGTTATAATTAGAATTTAAAAATTGTAAATTTATATATTCAAAGTAGAATTTTTAGTTTAATTTGTAAACGATTAGAATACCCTTTTTTTTTAAAGCACTAAAAAAGCTGAGTGGAGTTATATAACCAAATTCAGAATAAAGCAGCTTAGTTTATGTATATTTGTTTTAATAGAAATCTCAGTTTTTATAAGTGAGGATAACTGCGTTTTATAAAAATTGTAAGCAACAATAGGGGTTTGGGATAGGTAATAGGAGATAATTTATATTATATTAATAACAAGTTAGATATTAAATTGCTATTAAAAAGGTATGTTGTATGTAAATATTATTTTGCTATTAAACATGTATTTACAAAATAGAATTAAAATTCCTTTAAAAATGCCTTTAATTCTCTTTAAATATATATATTAAAATTAAAAATTAAATTGCTATAAAACAAATTAAAGGTATCGGCAGAAACCCCTCACAAATTGGGGGACTGTTTTATAGTACTCTAGATAGTCCCGCTACGTCAAAAAATTGGAACCTAATATTATTAATAGGTAAGATGAAGCTATAAGTTTAATAAAGTTATGAAATAATAGAAATTGAGTTTTGTATACCAAATTTCATAAATAAACGAAGGGGGTTGGGTGCAAGTCACCACCTGATTTGTCAAGAGAATGCTACCATATTATAATTATATATAATATTTAATATAATATTAATAACAATATTATATATATTTATAATATATATAATATAATAATAATATTTATTATTTATATTTATATATATATATAGTTATTAATATATATATATATAATTATAATTATGATATTTAATATAATAATATATATTTAATATATTATATTAATAATAAATATAAATATTCAAGAACAATAATCGTGAGTCGGATCAGTGGAGTCGGAAGTCGGAGTCGGAATATCTCAAACAAAGAGCTGGGAGTAAGAGTCGGAATTTCAAAAGCAATGAATAAGGAAGTCAGAGTCGTAATTTCTCAAATTCCCGTGTAAAGTGGATTATTAATATAAGTCGGAAGTCTGGCAAGTTCGGAGTCGGTAGTTATCTAGAAAATTATTAGATAACATTATTAATATTATTACATAATCAATATAATTATTTTTTAATTAATTATTTATAATATTTATATAAGTAATAATTATATTATTATATAAAAGTTTTTGATTATAATAATAATACTTTAGAAAAAAATAATATAACAGTGAGAAGAAATATATTATTTTTATAGTATATTAAAGTATTTTTATCCAACGCGTTATCGTCCCTTATACTTGAGACGATTACTTTCAGAGGATTTATATTATCTGTGTAATACGCGAAATGAGTTTTTTTAAAATTAGATATATTATTAAATAAGTGGTAAAATACAAATGATATTGTAGAGTATTCAGAAAGAGCAATTATACATAATAAATTTTAACTATTAATGTCTGGTTGCTTGTTTTGATGTAGATAAGACCTTTCCGCAATTTTATAATAAAATATATTCTTGAACTTCAGTTATCCGCCACTATATTATTATTATAATATATGAAGATGTTTTAGAACAATAGTTCAAAAGGTAATTTAAATTTTACCTCTTTATTTTGAAGTTTCAAAAGATTTTTGCTGGGACTGTAGATGAAATGTGATATGCCCTGTTTCGACAATCTAAATTCTTCGAGTATGTGAAACTCATAATAATATTATGTCGACGTACAGAATCTAACTTTTCAGGGGTCATTAAGTTTATATAAATTAGTTACACAATCAAGTTGAAGTAATAGGGTCTGGGCCAAAGCATCTTCTATAGTGACTTAAAGGAAGTGATGACAGTTGTTTTGAACTTGATGTTATAGGTACTGTACTTTAATTTTTGAGGAGTGTCTTTAGTTTTGAAATTAGGTGAGTGAATTCAAAAATATTTTAAGTTTATACCACTATTCTCTTTACCTTATCCTAAAATTAGCATTGGAAGTTTTGAAGAAGTAATTTATCGGAAATTTCTGATTATTTATTTAAACTATTACTATTATAATATATATATATTGTGTAATGAATTATATTAATTTTAAATTTATTACACAAGATAATTTGTTGAGATTGATCACTACGTTTAATTTAAATTTTAGCTATTAATTCGTGCAAAATTTCTTCATCAATAAGTTTCCCAAGTTTTGAACATAGTATTTGTATGCTACTCATGTAAAACTAAATATTTTTACGATAGATTTCTTTTGTAAATAGTACAGTGTTATAGACGAGTCCAATGTAGTTCATAAAAATGACCAATTATACAGATTAGGGTATTGACTATGTATGCCTGATAGAGTTATGTGAGCCGTCAGAATGAATTAACTAATATTTAGATGTCTATAAGATTAAACATAGATAGCATTATTAACCTAAGTTCGTATGTGATAATTTAAGCATATGACAATAACTCTTGATAATGACTATTGATAAACTTTGATTGTATATTATATTTCAATTGTTCCTAATAATATACGGGGTTAAAGTTGTTATTGGTTTCACGAATGTGATTTTGTTATTCCAGAATTTGGACAGATAGAAAGTTCAGCAAAATGTAGGTCCAAAATGTATTATTTATTTTTTGGGGGTATATTTTCATTAAGCGTCATGCTAAGTTTTTAAGTTTTTAAGATATATGTTTTCTTTTAAATAATGATTATAAACACTGTGTGAGTTTAGTATTTACATACAAATTATAGAAAAAGGTTCTCTTACATTTAATTGTTGTATCTGATTATTTTACTGGTGGTAGTCTTAGTTATTTAGAGTGATAACACTTCGGATTATATTATTTTTCAGTCTTATTACAAGAACGATACATTTTAATGTAACACAAAGGATTCTACATTATCATGTGAGGCTGCTAATAAATATTATGAATGCTTATTTCAATTTAAGTATGTGAATTAATTTTACATATATGTATTCTATATTTGAATTTATACTATGAAAGGTTATTTAAAGATTATTGGAATTATCTGAGATAATGTGCTAGTTCAGATATTTTGAGGCGCAATTTCTGATTAATGAGTGTACACCGTTTCCAGCACATATGATTAATTACATTGTCTACAAAAGGTAGAATTCTGAATGATATTTTGTTAGTAAGTAATGTAAAATGCCATATATTAATATTATAATTTGAATTATATAATTATATTATATAGAATTATTATAATATATATTAATATTTATCCATTAATACTATATTATTATATATAATATAAGTATTATATATTATTATATATTATAAATTATAATATATTTATATATAATATATGAATTATTATATATTTTATTAAATATATTATAATATATATTATATATATATAATATGATATATATAAATATTTAAATTATATTATATAATATTCCTAAATATTTAAAAATTCTATGTTCTTTTATATTTTGTTCAGATAATTCTTTGTTTTTTATTTTCATAAGCGAAAATGATTTAAATGCTATATTATATAAATTATTAGTTATTATTATATATTAATAATAGTTGGGATCTTATTATTTATTATTATGATTGAAACTGAAAGTATTAAACTGTTAATCTTATAATATGGAGAATGTTTTATAATAAAAATAAAAGAATTAATTTTCGTATTTATATCTCTCGTTGATAATTTGAGATGGTGTTCGGAAACTGAAATTATATTTTGAGTTTGTGTGCATTGTGGTTGCGCCTGCCACTACCTCTCACGCTGCGTTCTACCGGCCTACTTTACCGAGGGGAATATAGCTTTGGAGATTAGATACATTGGAAAATGGTATATTTTTTTATTCTGAAAAGACAGAGTCATAAAAAAATGAATTTTGGAAAACGAGTGTTTTATATTAAATTGTTTTTAATCCTTGTAACGGTCGTGGTTAATATGCTATATAATCTGAGTCTTGTACGTCGACAATTATTGGATTTGACTACTGTGGAAACTGGCCGGGAAGTCGAGTCGGGGGTAGTCTGGAGTGTGCGGAAAATTTTTGTTTAATGGAAAAGATGCGGTAGGTCGAAATTTTTGTATTAGAGGGTGGAAATAAGTCGGGTGGGATTTAATGTCGGTGAGCTCTCGTGAAAATCCAAATTTGTATTATTAACGGCTAGGCGTGAGGGAGTCCCGAATATAAGAGTTTGTACTTTTACGATCTCCTCTAGCCCTTGATATCTTTTTAAAATCATTTGTGCATTAACGGGGGAGAAGTTTATATTATTAGGGTGAGAGTATTCAGGTATAAACCCTCCCCTCCTTGGGAATTTATAGTGAGGTGAGGAATTACTTTTTATAGCCCGTTGAAATATATTGGAGAGTATATAGTTTTTGTATATTTGCTTACCGTGCTAATATTTTTAAACTTAACGCCCGAACCTTTTTATTGTATTATATATTTATTTATAAATATGATAATTTATTTATATTAATATATGATATCTTAATCAAGAAAACCCCTTTTTCATATTCTTAATACTTACAATTTTTTTCTTCAAAAGCATAAAATTTTTTATTATTTAATATATAAAAAAATAAAAAAAATAAATATAATTATATAGATAAATCTCATCCCCACGCCGCCTTCCATTTTCTCCCTGTCTTATTGTTTGATTGGCTAGCAAGCGTCTTCCGATGTTTTCCCCCCATTTTCCCACGTTTATTAATTCTATCAGAACCTATAGTATATGTATTCTAGAGAGACATCCCCCAATATTTTAAGGTAAAATACCAATAACTCCACTCCACCCTCTCCTTATTTTTTATTTTTCCACACGTCCCGTTGTCAACCTCCAATGAGGAATTCACTTTCTATGCTAGTGAAGTTCTGATCAACATGTTGTATTGATTCCATATTCCCTAAATATTTATGCGAATATTTCAATATCTGGTTTTGTTGTTCCTAATATTTCTATTGCACGATAATTGAATGAAAGTCCTTGACAAACTGCTAACTTTTCAGAAATGTTCATGTTTAGGGAAAGGTTTGGGATAGAAAAGCAAAATTACCACCAGATATCATGCTTTTGTAGTAAAATATCAGGCCTAATGGATTTTTCTGTCGTCTGATTAAGTTCGCTAAGACTAGCAATTCTCGTATTAGCACTCTGTGTCCCTTCGGTGGGGCGGAGCGCGTGAATACTTGAGAATATGAATACTGTGTGTTGAATAGTGTTTTTTTTTTAGTCGATTATTTCATTAATAGAATTTATTTTCGTGTGACCGACGCGAGCGATGAATAGGGAGTTGATGGAGAGTTTTTTAATTTTTAGTATAAATTTAACATTAATTATATATAAGTTGAATTTATTCTTGAATTAACTGTAAGAGACTCCATGGAAAAGTGAAAAGTATTTATATTATAAACATTATTTGACACGTGATGGGAAAAGTAAGTTATTTTATTTATATATTATTTCCCTTTATCTTTAAATTTGGTAAGCTATGTCCCAAGTAGGGAAATAAGAGCCCTGTTATGTGACTCTATCAAGTTTAAAACATTAAAATTATTTAGTAAAGATTATGATTTCTTTTGAATAAATCAACATTTATTACAAATAAAGTCTAAACACCCTTATTTATTTGAAGTGACCTTTACGGATGAAGGCGTACTTACTCCTAAGGGTACATTTGAGGCATAAATATTTTCAAGTATAAATTACATTCAGTCTAAACATACCAAGTTATATCTCTCAATAAGTTAACATATCGTTTATGAATTACACATGTTTATATATTATATTAATCACGTTAGACATAGCAGTGAACATAGGATAATTTCGATCTGAATTTCACATCTTTTAAATTAATTATTAATAATTGCTAAATTATTCTCAATTTTGTTATCTTGGATTCTTTAGATGACATAACGGCGGAGTGTGAAAAAGAGAGAGGCATGTATCTATTAGGATTATTATATTATTGTCTATGTAGTATTTGGAAGTCATTTAGATGGCGGTAGTGGAGTGTTATAAAAATAGAGCAGAAGGCTATAGATATCTTTATTATTCATTGCTATCATGGGTGATGCCATGGTGATTATTTTATCAAAAATCGCGAGTGAAAAGAGGAGAGGCTGTATCTTGGTATATGATTGCCTAGAGTTATATAATAATTATTATGTTTATGGGATGGAGCGAGTGAAAAAGAGAGAGGCTGCAATTTCTTTTTAATTATTATTTTTTTTACTCAGACCGCGAGTGTATATTGTATTTTAAAAACAATATAAACAAAACTTGTTAATTTTAAAATGTTGTTTTTGTGTACATTAGTAATAAGACTTGACAATGAGTCGTATAATAATAATTGATTGAATAATACACTTAAACCTAAGGTTTCTACACTGCTTAATATTACTTATATAATTATTATGCACTAACAATTATATAAATAAAAGACTATTTATAAATCCGAGAAGTCATATTAAATAATATGATCAGCACGTGGCCCGCTGCGTGCAGCCCCAAATGCGCCAGATTTTTTTTCTCATTTAATATGGTACTGCCCTGATATTTGGTGGCGTAATTTAAGTAAGTATAGTATTTTTATGTAAGCCTGCTATCATTTTTTATCGAGGAATATGGTGCGCCTACACCCAAAATCGCCATTTTTTTTTTCCTGCTTTTAATTAATTTACTTTGATATATTTTTGTCTTACATGTTAGTAAATAAAGACTCTTATTAAAAATGAGTGCCGTATATAATAAAATCATCACGACATTGAAGGCGCACTGCACCCCAATACGCCATTATTTTTTTCTTATCTCTTTTAATATTTACTTTATAATAATTTTTTGCTACATTTAGGTAATAAAGACTTTAAATTGAAGATCATATTACTAAAATTGAATCGTGGATATTGGAGCGCTTCACCCCATTATCGACCGTTTTATTTTTTCGTTCCCATTTTAAGACTGAAATTTTTATGTATTTATATTTAATCTATAGATACTTTTCTCGAGGTAATTCTTCATATTTGTAAATTTTTTTAGTTAATTGAGTTTAAACAATTATCCATTATAAAGTCTTTTGAATATATTTTTATTAGAATATTTTATTGAATCTAGAGATTAGATAGAAGTCTATACAGACCCAAAGAACTTTGTAAAATATTCTTTAGAAGATGCTATTAAAAATGAATTACTAGATCCTAGTTCTGCCGTTGTTAAAGATCCTGTAACAAAGAAGTACATGACTTTAAAAGAAGCGATCGAGAAAGGTTTAATAGATGTAAAAAAGAAGGCAATATTTGATTCATCGGTAGGGAAATTAAAGAATTTATGCATATTATTTGAGGAAAATATTGTTATTTTTCTACGAGAACCAGTTAGTTTTGATTGGGCTGTTGATTCAGGTGCTCTTAACACCCTGACAGCCAAATTCACAGATCCAGTATCAGGAGAAGACCTCCATTTTTCTTCAGCTTGTCGTTTAGGACTTATTGACCCAGATTCTGCTTATGTAAAAGATACCGCTAAGAAAGAGCTTTTAAATTTATTAAGGATGATGTATATGAACGTCATCTGAACAAAATGATAATAACACAACGGAGCAGTAGGATATATTATTAAAAACGGATTTGGTTAACAAAGGTAAGTAAAGCGTAATTCAGTTTCGTTTATCTCGTTGTCATTGTCACGATCGCGTAAACAGTCCCATGTAAGGAACGACTGTTCGTTTATTTTAAATAGTTAACTAACTTGCGGGATCGTTCACAATATTACATAAACGTGTATACGTTGGAATTAACATCTATAATATGCTTTTCAATTTTTATGTTAAAAATAACATCATCAATATAGCGAAGGTATTATTATCATCTGTTGAAGTTTACATATTCACTTAAAAAACTAAATCTTATCAATTTTTTTTGAAGTAGACGATGATAGATTAATAATTAATAACATTATGATAAGTTTTGTTAACAATACACATTTAATTATTGTTTATTAATTAAATTTTCTGTATATTTTTTTAAGAATTTAAAGATTAGTATTATTATAAATAATACCACCTTATATATTAATAATACTTTGGATACCATGATTAATACATATCATAAGCAATCCAATATAGCGGGGAAATCCAGCGGTTGGTTTTATAATTATGTGACATATTGGTTTCTAAATATTAATTTCTTATTATTACCATAGTGAAGTATATAATATTTTATTTACTATTAAAGCATAGTCTAGAACCATTAAAGTGTCTTTATAATATATCATAAGTGAGCGTTTAAGAAAGTTATATTCTTTATAAATAGAATAATCTTCATTTTAAACATGTTCTCAATTAAGATATTAATTTTATGCTAAAGATAATACATTAATACTTATATATATAATTTTAAATAATATATATCATAATACTATTATAAGGTACACCCAGGGATTTATATGAACCCTTAAGGGGCGCCCTAGAGCTATTCATGAAGAAATTCTGAATTTTCAGTATTTTGTTGTATGTATTTCATTTAAGACATTTACAAGCAATATATACACACACTACATGACAAATAAAATGGCTTATTTTTTTTCGTAAATTTGGGAAAAGTTTTTCTGGGGAATGATGGGAAAGAAGTTATATTTTTCTTCTATGTCATACATGCCAATCTTTTATTATTTAATTAGAATTGTTAATATAAGTATTTTCTCCTTACCTATTTTCTAATTGCTAGAATCTGTTTCTTTGGGAAATAAGGATCCCACACAAGACTAATCTTACGGGTGTAATATACCAACATCTGCTTCTATATACTTTCACAGGTAGAAGATAATGCTGTCCAGTCCCTCATTGGTTGCATTGTAGTATCTGTTCTGATTGGGGAGTTCTTTCGCTTTTTATTATACTTCGCTTAGAAAATATGACCGCGGGAGCTTGGGACTGAACTACATCTTGTGACCAATTTAGAATTGCTATAAGATTAAACACGAATTGACCAATATGTAATTTGGAAGGCAACACTCACGAATATTTTTCTCTCTAAGTCAAATTGGATAAGAGTCATTCTAGTCACTGCTTGACATATTTCTATGAGTTTTTACTATGTTACACATTTTTTGGTTTTGCACGTTGAAATCAGTATGGCATCATCATACCTAAGTAAAACTGCTGTAAGCTTAGATGAATAATTTATGTGATATCCTTCTGGATAAGCATCATTAGCTTTTGACAGCACTAGAAACTAGCACCTTTATACTTCAATTCAGTTAGATGATAAAGGTGGTGCATCCTAATCTGTTGGTGTGCAACACTTTCACTTCGAAGAAGAAAACCTCCTCTGCCTATTTCTTTAATATATCTCTCCTTAAAAGCTAAACAGTATGCGAGAA
>JABUQX010023826.1:0-7500 GCA_015478945.1 Trachelipus rathkii | reverse complement strand
TTGGTCCTAGGATAAAGAGTTTCCAGGTTGGAAGAAAGATTCTGGTCTTATGCACTGACATTGCGAAGGCCATTCCTAAGAGTTGATGAAGAAGAAACTTTCATTTTGCTCAACGCTATTACTTTCACTATATCTTTTATAGTTACTATTTTAACTTGGAGTACTTATTTAATATTCGAGGTTTCCATATGAGCGTGCATCTTGAAATTTTTATGTATAAATAACTCTAGTCATTTGATCCACTTTATACGTCTTTTGGAAATAAATCTGACATATTAATATTACCACATATATTAAACATTTTACACACCTAAGGCTTTGGTACTACAACTGGAAAGAGATTGAAATTAGACCCGGGGGTGTAAATTTTTTATAAACTTTGCACTTCTGCTTACTATCAATGAATAACTAATACTCTACTACCGTTGGTGGTCTACCTTTCAAATAATATTGCTGATATATATATATATATATATATTTAATATATATATATTATATGAAATTATATATATATATATATATATATATATATATATATATAATACATAATTAAAATACGTACAAGAAGATAAAGAGATTTTAATATAATATATATTTATATATATAAAATATATATATATTTATATATATTATATAATATATATTATATATATATATATATATATATATATATATATATAATAGAGCAGATGTATTTATTTTTGTTTAGACATTTAGTTGATGGATAGCAAGAGAGCAAAAAGGGTAAATATGATGAGAAAGCAAAGATGAGCGTTTTGGCCTATTGCCCTTAATGAGTTTCCCGTAACACGAAATGATCCATCGAGTCACGGCCTATGGACCATCGATTAACGGTAATCCTTTGCTCTGTGCACGGGTTCCATACAATGTCTCGAAAAGAATAAGGAGATTCGGAAACATGGAATCCCTTTTGAAGGAATCGCAATGAAAATTGAAAATGGGTTCGGGGAATGGCCTTTAGTGAGTGAACAATTTTGAAATTACGAATAGGAAAGCTAGAATAATTTATCTATTATGATCGGTAATATATATATAATTATAAAAAAAGAAGAAAAAAATAATAATATAAAAAAATATATATATATATATATATATAATATATATATATTAATATATATATTATATATATATATATATATATATATATATATATATATATATATATATAATATATATATATATAATATAAATTATATATATATATAATTATATATCTATATATATTAATAGCAGGTCCGCATCCCTAAAAGTTCAGGCATGTAACTAGAAAACGTATAACGACACACGCAAATAAATTATTATTTTATTAATCAGGAGACATTTTTACCTGTGAAAACAATTAAAAATAATAAAAAAAGATATAAAAGCGATGTTTTTAAAAATTAAAAATTGTTTGAAATCTGAAATATTAGGTTTTTTTGAACAATTTCGCATGATGCTGCTCACTACGCAGATGACGGATAAAGTTGCCAAATTTGAAACTTTTTTCTTTTTTTAAATAACGGACCAAATACCCAACGGGTACAAAGAAACGGTAAAGAGAGCAGTCGGGGTTTTCGTGCCTACCGGGGGAGCGCACGGGGGACTTCGTCCCCCCCTCTGTCCCTCCGCGGGCTCAAACCCCCTAAAAGGATATAAAAAGAAAAAGATAATATTTTCTCCCCAAATCGTAAAAAAAAATTGCTATTTGGCACCTCGAGAACTCGAGAACGATGGATAGGTTTAAAGGTCAAATCGGTCAATCAAAGCATACAATACGAGGTGTTTTTATTTTACTAAATACTTATAATTAAATAATTATTAAAAATTAGTTAAACTTAAATTTTTTTTTAATTTCGCGGTAAAAAGTTCTCCTGAATTAAATAAAATGATATGTATTTTCGTGTATATGTTATAGTTTTCTTGTTACATCCTGAACTTTTTCCGGGATTCGTCGCATTAATAAGTATTATATTAATAATATATCTATTATATATATATAGTATTATATACTATATTATATAATATATAATATATATATAAATATATTATTATATAAAATATAATCTATATTCTAATAATGAATTTTTAGCAGATGAACCTAGAGATATGGTCATTTTGACCAAGCGTCCAGGAACGCTACCGTTGAGGCCTTTTTGAGCCCAAATTTTTACCTGGCCATGACCTTTTTTGACCTTGACCTTTTTGGGGCTTGACCTTTTTTGAGCCCAATATTTTTTACCTGACCTTGACTTTTTTGGGCCTGTGACCTTTTTTGGCCCTTTAACCCACCCGTTTTTGGTTAACCTTGAATCTCCCATGGGTCATTTTTGGCCCACTAATTTTTCGGCAACCCTAATTTTTGCAACCTAATTTTTTTTTGGCCACCTAATCAATATTGGCAACGTATATTTTTTGGCAACCCTATTTTTTCGGCAACCCAATTTTAGCAACCCTTCGAAGAAGGGTTGCGCCAAACAGGTTGCGTCAGCACCGTTGTACGTATTACCTTTTATCCTTCGTCGTACCCGTGTCTACCATTGCCGTCGCCCCCGGCTCGCACCCCCCCCGCTCCCTCCTTATTTTATGCCCCCGCCCCCAATTTTTCGACCCTGTGGTCCATTTTTGCCCACGTATTTGGCACCTTGATCTCGCCGTGGGTCATTTTGCCCACTGTTAAATTTTGGCTACCCTTGGTCTTCCATGGGTCCTTTTTGACCCACGGGTAATTTTTAGCTACCCTTTGGTCTTCCATGGACAATTTTGGCCCACGTAATTTTGCCTACCTTTGGTCTTTCCCTGGTCAATTGTTAACCACCCTATATTTTTCGATAACCCTTTGGTATTCCATGAGGTCAATTTTTGGCCCACGTATATTTTTTGGGCATCTTAGGTTGCTTACCCATTTTTTGATGTTTTTAGACCTTGTTTGACCATGATTATTCGGTTTAACCTTGTCATATACCATGGGTCAAATTTTAACCCACGGAAATTTTTTGTCGCTTCCTCTTAGGGCTTAGCCCATTTTGATTCTAAACCTTGTTTGACTATGATATTTCGTCTTAACCCCTGGCCATATACCCATTGGACATTTGACCCACCTAAACTTGATGGGCTTTTGATGGTTCCGAACAAACCGGTAAGAAGTATCTATGTGATGTTTATTAGTGTTTCCTAAATGTAGTATTAGATGAGTGCCAGTGAGTGCCAATGTAGTGCCAATGAGTGCCAATGAGTGCCAAGTGAGTCCAATGAGTGCCAATGTGCCAAGTAGTGCCAAGTGAGTGCCACATAGTGCCAACTGAGTGCACTTTTTCAAGCCTTTCTAGCCTCCCTGAGCCTAGAATAGCCCAATATGGTGTCTACTATGTAATAGGTATGGAGTCTCGATTGGTGTCATTATTACAAGTTGCTAGGATGCTCCTACTATTGAGTTCAGTTCCTTGTTTCTAACACTTATACACTACGGGACACTTATTACACACATCACTTATGACACTATAAGCGCTACATCTCTAACACTTACATTAACCAATACACTTACACTCACTACCCACCGTCAGATGCCTTACACTCCCACTCGACATATTTTGATGCGCCTCATTTTGATGCCTCAGCATTGATGCCTCAACTTTGATGTCTCAGCATTATTGATGCCTCAACTTTGATGCTCCATCAATAAATGCCTCATGACATTGATTGCCTCAACTTGGAGGTTCATCTTGATGACGATCCTTGATGACGCTCATCTTTTTCTTCCATTTTGCGATGATGGATTTTGACGCAATCATTCTCGGAAATGGCTCAGTTCTAACACCCTGACACATCACTAGGAGCAGAGCTACACCGATTTGGAGACAGTGACCGCAACGTTTCAGAGTCTCCGCCCGCAATTGCACCCCTGTCGCGGAACCCGCCGCGTGCCGCCCACAGGCGCAATATGAAACCGCGCCGGCCACCGTGCGTGCGCCCGCGGCGCATTATTTTCCGCGGTAACCGCCGCCTGCGTGCCGTCCCGCAGACGCAAAATTCCCGCGTTAACGAAAATTATGATCTAGTGTAAGCTATTGAAATTTCTGATATCCATGAGTTAGTCATCTTTACTCCTCTTGTAACGAAATTTTTATTATAAACGTAAGAGAATGAATACCTTAAAGCAAGTAAATCAGTAAATCAGTAGAGGGTTATTACGTAAACACCTAAGGGATTAGTAAATGCTTTTGTTTAACTGTTTACTGCTTTAAACTTCTGCTTTACTGCCTTTAATCCTGCTTTACTGCTTTACTATCAGCTTTAACTGCTTTAACTATGTGCTTACATTACCTAAAGCATAATTCAGTAAATCAAAATAGAGGTGTTACATAGCGGATTAGTATGCTTTTTGGTTTTACTGCTTACTGCTTTCCACTATCTGCTTTTACTGCTTTAACTCTCTGTTTACTGCTTTAAAGGTCCTTGCTTTACTGCTTAACTTCCTGCTTTACTGCTTTCATAACTATCTGCTTTTACTGATTTATGGCTTTACTGCTTTAACTCTCTGCTTTCCTGCTTAACTGATCTGCTTAACATCCCTAACAGCAGTAAAGTCGTAAATCATAGATAGGTGTTAACCTAAGATAGCGATGCTTGTTGTTTTAACTGCTTTAACTCTGCTTTTAACTCTCCTTTTTACTGCTGTTAACTCTCTCTCTTACTGCTTGAACTTTTCCTGATTTACTGCTTTTACCTTCTGCTTTTACTGTTTTAAACTTTCGCTTACTGTTTAACTTCAGCTTTACTGTTTTACTCATGATATTTTTAACATGTAATTTTTTTTAATTTTGGTTTTAAATACTTTTATTATATTATTATATTATTTTGTTTTAATACTTTTTATTTAAAAAAATTGTAATTAAGAAAACACACATATTTATATATACATTTATAAAATTTGTACGAAATTTTTTATTAAAAACCTTTTTATATACATCTAGTTTAGGGGTAGTCAAATGCATTTTTCATTTTAAGCATTTATTACATAATTAGAACCTATAAAATCATTGAAATACAAATTTTTAGCATCAAGTAAATATTACAATGTTATTAAAACATACACTATTTAAAAAGCATATAATTGTAATCAATATGTCCACACAAATTAGAAAATAAGGGTTGAACAGGGTAAGACCTAGTTTTACACAACTACTACGATTATTATATTAAAAAAGCACCTTTGATTCCTATTACAATTTAAGTTCAAAGAAATCCATATTTGTGAACAGCATCGTTTTTTTTGCCTCCTATTAATACGGGAAACCCACAATGGCCTGTGAGGTGAGATGGAGAGCAGCAATGTTATGAATATCAAAGCAGTTCCTTTCCTCCCAACTTACAGAGTTTATTTTCGTTATGGCGACACTCCAAAAAGCGAGGGTTCATTTTTAAAAGACATACAAACCACAATACTTCGACTGGATTTTATTTCCTCTTTCATTCATCTTTAATAATTCTAAAAGTACGTTGCGTACTCGGTCAATTTCAATGTAGTTGTAGGAATTCCTTCAAGATGACCACTACAGTGCTGGGTTTGTAGACTGATCCAAAAGAGGAGACTTAGGCCTAGGTCCCCTTTCTCCTCAAAAATGTTTAATGGATAGGGCGTTACAACCTGAAGTTCTAGCTGTGAGAAAAAATAAAATCATTAGAACACTTATTTACTACTATTTCTGTTTTCATTAACGACCTCGGCTGTTCATCTAACTCTACTCATTCAGTTATTGGCATTCAGTCTAAAAAAGGACGAGTGCAGAGAATTAGGTCTCGTTGTATAACATTTCATAATCACCTCCGTGTGGAAGTCCATTCCACATGTAAACTGATACCTCTAAACCCGAAAGGTGTGAATTTAATATGGGTGACTTTTTATAATCCGATAAGGCGTCCATGTTCCACAATCCCTACTATTACTTTCGTGGTAAATTTCCATTCCAATGTTAGGGATATTGCATACTCATAATCCTTGAGTGAAATTATATATCTTGGTTTCAACTCTCTTATAGGATACTTTGCTGTATACTTAAAAGCGAATTTTTCAAATTTTCCAACTTTACTCTGAAGTGATAATTTCCCTTTTCTGACATAGAGATAAGCTTCCAAACAGCTTGAAAACAGGTTCTGGACATACAGACTGTAGCAGTAGGTTTCTTACTGGTTTTTATTTTAAGCGCAGAATTTTAAGGATTTGAACGTGATAACATGACTCTATATTACAGGAAATGCGTAGAATGAGTCTTCTTGAAGAGAGATATCGCCAGTTGATTCGACCGAAAATTTCATTAAGTATTATTAAAATTTAGCTGCTTTATATATATGTGCAGCTTTATGCTTTGGTAAAACATAAAAAACACATGATTTTGAGATGAGGATGTTTAAGCGTCGTCTAGAATAATTTTAACCAAATGCTTTCTAATAGCTGCTCTATAAGGATAGTTTAGCCGCTGCCGCCCCTACGTGAAGTTCCGTTAGAAGACTCACCTGGGAGAATATGTTACAGGAATTTTGATTCCGTATTACTATTGGTCATCACCCGTAGGAAGATCTGTACCATCAGGTTTTGATTTGAATTTTCGTTTTTCACAAATAAAAACACATTAGAGGGGGCTAGGTACTGATCAGAGGTACCTGGAATATTGAACTCTAGAGGAACATCATGTATTGGTCTTAATTGATATGCAAGGATAATCACTGATAAAGTGGACCGCAAACGCCTATTCTGTGTATGGGGTTCACGGGAGAAGAGATCCAAATTCACTCTTTACACACAATCGACTAGAAGGGATGCAAGGAAATGCATCTTGCATGTGGAGCTCTGGACGTATTGAACATTGTTCATGAAAAACTGTACTTATATAACACACATTCGTATAAATACGTTATCAGTAGTTAAATAAATAGCAAATACTATTTAATATTTTTTCTTTAGAGGTTTTTCCGCTAGTCTTTTTCTTATGACAGTCTTTCCTGGTGCCTTTCGGCCCCTGGGCCTCGACAATTTTCACCGCCTTATTTACCTTAACATCATCCAAACATCTCATCTGAAACATCGCCAATACGTCTTTTTTAATGCTGTACGACGAGGATTATTTCCTGCAGCATATCTTGACGTATGCAAGCCTGTTCTATAGCTTTTTACCTATATAGTTCCGCCTCCTCTCCCGCTGAAGTATGAGGCCTGCACTTCTCCATAACTTGGGCAAAAACCACCAAGGCCTACCCCGTCTCATTTTTTTGGAGCCTCTGAAACCTTTCTTCTTCCATTATCAGGAGTGTCCTTTCTTATACTATCTTTACAATGTGAGAGAGTATGTTAACGAATGAAAAAATATATCTGATTACACCTCTTATATATTCCATTATGCTGTAATTATTGCATCTGTTTCTTTCTAATCATGAACTTTGCATAATCAAGGCTACCGTATGAAAGGGGAAAGGATCCTTCTTCCCTTTCTACATCTTTTATAG
>JABUQX010023825.1:0-30635 GCA_015478945.1 Trachelipus rathkii | reverse complement strand
AATGACGGACCCCCCTTCTTCGATCCTGTCCCTGCGTGTTGAACCCCACGATAAGTGTCGCTGTTGCGATTCAAAGGAACACAAATATATGGAGATCAAAAGACCATTTGCTGTACAGTAATATAATAAGTACATGGGCGGATTTGATCCAGATTATGACTCATCGAGCTATACCGATCAAATTCAATTATTTGATAGACCTTTGCATTGTCAATGCCTGTTGTACCGGAGGCTGCATGAGAGCAAAGAGAGCAGGAAAAACTTATGCCATTTGTCGATTTCAAGAATGAGATGGCAGAAGGTTTACTAAACTCTAAGGTTAGTGTACCCCAAAGCAAGACCGTTCACTACCAGAGGGAGGCCAGAGCTGGAGCCAGGGTAGGAGCTAGGGCAGGAGCGGAAGAAAGAGAAACACAAGACCAAACCATGAGAACCCCCTTCTCATCCTGTCCCTGATTACTGCTTGTGTTGAACCCACACGATAAGTGTCGCTGGTCGGAGTCAAAGAAACACAATATGATGGAGATAAGAGACCATTTGCTGTAACAGGAATGATATAAGTACATGGGGCGAAAGTGGATCTGCCAGATATGCTCATCGAGCTATGCCGGTATCAACTTCAAATAATTTGCAAGCCTTTGCATTGTAAAATGACTTGGGTTGTGTACCGGAGGTGCAATGAGAGCAACGAAGGAGCAGGAAAAACTTTATGCCATTTATCGATTTCAAGATCGAGATGGCAGAAGGTTTACTGAACTCTAAGGTTAGTGGTACCCAAAGAGGAAGACCGAGCACTACCAGAGTTGAGGCCAGAGCTGGAGCCAGGGTAGGAGAGCTAGGGCAGGAGCCAAGCAAGAAAAGAGAAAACCAAGACAACCACGAATATGCTCCTGCAGAGTCTGTCAGGTATGACAACGTGTCTCACTGGCCAATGTTTACCAAGGAAAGGAAACAATGCAAACTTTGCATGAAACTCAAGACAAGTGCCATGTGCGAGAAATGCAAAGTTCATCAGTGCCTGGTCCCTCGGGAAAAAACACTATGTGTTTCGTTCAATAACACAAGCATTGAGTCTAGTCTTCCTCTACCCCCCTCGCCAATCCATAATTAATATATATATGATATATATATATATATATATAATATATATATATATTATATATACTTTTATATATATATTTTAACAACTATATATATTAATATTCTTAAAGATATATCTATATATATTGTAATATATTATATATAATTGAAGAAGTTTATAATTTTTTTTGTTTTTACTTTTCTATTACTTTTTTACTTTTATTTTAGCTGGAATAACATTAGAGCTATACGTATATAAATGTATGGGATAGAGGTTCGTTGGTAACCAGCTATCTTACTAACTAACTAGCTAACAAACTGCTAATAAACTAAAATGGTGTAAAGTCGAGGTATCTTAGTAATGGACAAATATTTTGTTCAGATTTTAACGTGTAAATCCTGGGAAAATTTTTCAATTGTTATTAAAGTTAGAAATCTCTCTCTCTCTCTCTCTCTCTCTCTCTCTCTCTCTCTCTCTCCCTTTCTTTCTTTCCCTCATTTGTTTCTCTCTCTCTCTCTCTCTCTCTCTCTCTCTCTCTCTCTCTCTCTCTCTCTCTCTCTCTCTCTCTCTCTCTCTTCCCATTTTCTTTTTGTCCCTCATTTGTATTCTCTCTCTCTCTCTCTCTCTCTCTCTCTCTCTCTCTCTCTCTCTCTCTCTCTCTCTCTCAACATTGAGGAAAAATTTTAAGCTTATCAAGCATTTGATCCCCTCAAAACGGGTAAGTTAAAATATAAATTAAATATTTAAGGTCAAACTGAGTAAAAATTCTAGTAAAGTTTAGCAAGTGGAATGTTAAAGTAAACACAGATTTTTAAGGAAAGTTTAGCAGGAGTAATAGGATATATTATATTTGACATTAATGATAAAGCTAATAACTTGATGTTAAGTCATGAAAATTAAAGAATTCATTTAAATACCTAGTAACAAATGCGAATTTCTTTTATGCTTGATTATTATTGATTATTATTATTATTATTATTATTATTATTATTATTATTATTATTATTATTATTATTATTATTATTATTATTATTATTATTATTATTATTATTATTTTTATTTTTATTATTATATTATTATTATTATTATTATTATTATTATTATTATTATTATTTAATTGTGCCGGAAATTTTCTTTTGATTTTATAATCATTGTCAGGCACTATTGTGGCGCCACCGTTGTGGAATCGCGCACCCAAAGTCAAAAGTCTGGAGTGTGCAATTGGAACGTTGGTGTTTCGACGGTAAGAACGGCCCATCATCAGTGATTGTTTCATCATTTGAGAGCAAACGGGAAGGTTTCGAGCTACACGATTCTTTAAAGAGGCAATCCATTTGGAGGTCACATCCGGAAGTCGGTTTGCCTCTTGCCGCAAAGTTCAAGTTTTTCTGGTATCCTCTTCGAAGCGATCCATTCGATTCAAACATCGTTCTAATTGAGGCAAACGATTTCGTGAGGTTGCAACTGAGAAACTGTTGCTTCGACGGAAGTTGTTTTTTGTTTTGTTTTAGAGAGCGGACCTCACCAACAAAGGGCGTATGCCGTCCCTCCAGGAAGATAAAATACTACCCTTCAAGCTATTACGAGCTCAAGGCAAGTGAACCACCTGCGACGGGAGCCCGTGAAACTCTCCTTAATTGTCGGAAGTTTTTGTTTTGCTTTAGAGAATAGACCTCACCAACAGAGGGCATATGCCATCCCTCTAGGCCTAATATTTCCCTTCAGGCTATCACGAGCTCAAGGCAAGTAAACCACCTGCGACGAGAGCCCGTGATCCTCTCCTTGCCGCAAGTGATTTGTCATTGGCGAAATAACAGGCTCACAACATCTCACTTGGTGTTTAATAAGAGAGGTTAGTGAATCAGCTATTTCGGTGGTCCATAATTGTAAATATTTTCTACTGCAAATAATAATATTTAGTTATAGGTTAAAGCTTTTCATTCATCGAACGGTACCATTTGATAGAGTGATTAAAATTATATATATATATATATATATATATATATATATATATATATATATATATATATATATATATATATATATATATATATATATTAATATATATATATATAATATATATATATATAAATTAGATATATATATATATATATATATATATATATATATATATATATATATATATATAGTAAGATTATTGTTATAATTAAACAAATCCAATATGGAAAAGAATTACTTAAATTATCTTTTCTTTTTATCTCTTTTTAGAAAAAAAAACCGTTTTCAAACTAGAATTTTATCTCGTATTATATAAATAATAAATTAATGAAAAGGCTTACAATAAATTAACTACTATAATAAGATATTAAATCATGTAATAAAGAGTTTGATAAGATGCTTTCATTATTAATAACTAAATAAATATATTTACAATCTTTTAAAAAATATCATTTTAATTATGAAAATTTAGATTTGTTATCGTTAAATTTTAAGTAAAATATTTTTGAGTGTTTTAATACTGTCATTTTTATTTATTTTTCGTTTATTTATTATATTTCATTTATTATTCTTTAAATATTCAACTCTTTATTATTATTACTTAGTTTAATTTTTTAAATTATTGTGTAACAACTTTTTGTTTTAAAATTCGAAGATTGATGAGGACGTTCTAGCGTCGAAAAGACTAACTCATATTTAAGCCGTTTTCGTTTTTGAACTTATTCTTACGAAACCTAAGAAATGATCGGGTTTGCGTTCGTTTTTGTAAAACTTAGTGCAAAATCGTAAGAAATACTCACCAATCGTAAGAAATTTTCTTAATTCTGCAAGGTTGCTATTTCCCGTACTTGCCGAATTTTAGACGTGCTTACGGGAAAATGTAAACAAACAAGATGGCGGCGTGGCAGCCCCGTTTGAATTGATGAATATTTCATTCAATAAAATCGGCTTTAAATCTAATTTCTTCCAAATCGATAAACTCCATCACAATAGTCGATCAATTAATTATTTGTAATATAAACCCATTGTTGTGTTTTTATTTGTTTATTCCAAATCGACGGTCTTCATCACAACAGCTGATTATAATTGTTTGTAAACAAAAGTAAACTTCACAAGAAATTGCGGTCGTTTTGCACAAATTCTTTCTAAAACTGTGTAAGCATTTCTTACCGAGTGTAAGCACAAATGACAAAAACGAAAACGGTCTGAAATTAAATTTAATTTTCACCTGGGTGACTTTTTTGTTATATATATATATATATATATATATATATATATATATATATATATAGATTATATATATATTATATATATATATATATATATAATATATATATATATATATATATATATATATATATATATATATATATGCTTGCGCACTTGTGTTTTTGTCTTTAAAACTATACATTAAATGGTAATATATCAATGTCAAATTAAGTTTAGTCTTCAATATATAACCTTTTAATATATATATATATATATATATATATATATTATTATATATATATATTTGGGATATGTATTAATAAAGATATTAGATTGTGATAATGTGATATATATATATATTAGATAGAAAGATTTATTATAATATATATATATATATATATATATATCGTAACTTTTTGATAGAGTCTGTCACATCGTTCTCAGACTGTTGTACTTCAATCAGACTTTCTTACTGTTTATTCTATATTAACTGTTATAAATGACCACGGGCTCATCATGAAATGAAAAGGTCGTGGAGTGTTTTAATAAAGTTAGACAGTATCCTTGTTCTAAATCAAATTGCAGAGCAAACTATGCCTGTTAATGGTTTAAAAAAAAGAAAAAAAAAAAAAAAAAACAAAAAAAAAATTGCAGATGTCCACTGTCCATCCCATAATTCAACGAAGAGTGATACTTCAAAGAATCCACCCGTTCCCCTGTTTTAAATAGTTTTGGAATAATAACTGTTACAGATGACCACTGTCCATCCCTTCAATCAACCGTTCTCTGTTCTTAAGAATTTGATGTTTACTCTTATGGTGATCTTTACTTGGAAGAATAACACCGTTTTTCTCACTGATCAAGTAAGTAAAGGTGTATTTTAATTATTAAAAAAAACCATATAATAATAATAAATAATAATAATAATAATAATAATAATAATAATAATAATAATAATAATAATAATAATAATAATAATAATAATAATAATAATAATAATAATAATATTATTATTATTATTATTATTATTATTATTATTATTATTATTATTATTATTATTATTATTATTATTATTATTATTATTATTATTATTATTAGCTTAAAATGCATAAATAACAAAATATACTTCTTGTATAAAATATAAATATCAGATTAATTTGTTACCTAAAGTTTTATTATTTTGGAGTAACAAACATATATGTATAACCAGTATAGATATTATAAATATAAATAATTAAAGGAGATACACAAGCTTTATTTAGGGCAATTTTCTGTATTCTCAACAGTTTGATTCATACCCACTTTCAAAAATAGAGAAATTACCCTTGGTCGAAATGACCTTAAATTATAGCTATACAATATTAGATCTATTTAGAAAATTCTCCTGAACCGAATTTTGATATCTTCCAAAAATTTTAAGTTTATTAAGTTTAATATAGTTACAATTTGTAGCAGAGAACGATATGACACAAGACAAACATCTACACTAGTTATTACTCAAAAACTGCGGTCACAGGGGTCAATTTAATCTAATATCTATATTTTATTCAAGAAGTATATTTTGATATTTTGATATTTGTGCATTTTAAGCTAACAAATTATGGAAGGTTTAATTAAATGGGACCTTCAACAACTATTTTGAGTAATAAAAATGTCGGTCGTGTTAACAAATATTGTTGATGTACTTATAAATGAAAAAAAAAACTATATAAATTCAAAATTGGTCTTTGTTTACTCGGTATTTAAATGAATTCTTTAATTCTCACGATTTAATATTATGTTATTAACTTTAACAACTTAACCATTCTTGCTTGGCTTTACTTTAGCATTAATGCTGAATTTAGCTTATTACTCCTGCTAAACTTTCCTTAAAAATCTGTATTTACTTTAACATTTCACTTGCTAAACTTTACTAGAATTTTTACTCAGTTTGACCTTAAATATTTAATTTATATTTTAACTTCACACTGAGTAAAAATTCTAGTAAAGTTTAGCAAGTGGAATGTTAAAGTAAATACAGATTTTTAAGGAAATTAGCAGGAGTAATAAGCTAAATTCAGCATTAATGCTAAAGTAAAGCCAAGCAAGAATGGTTAAGTTGTTAAAGTTAATAACATAATATTAAATCGTGAGAATTAAAGAATTCATTTAAATACCGAGTAAACAAAGACCAATTTTGAATTTATATAGTTTTTTTTTCATTTATAAGTACATCAACAATATTTGTTAACACGACCGACATTTTTATTACTCAAAATAGTTGTTGAAGGTCCCATTTAATTAAACCTTCCATAATTTGTTAGCTTAAAATGCACAAATATCAAAATATCAAAATATACTTCTTGAATAAAATATAGATATTAGATTAAATTGACCCCTGTGACCGCAGTTTTTGAGTAATAACTAGTGTAGATGTTTGTCTTGTGTCATATCGTTCTCTGCTACAAATTGTAACTATATTAAACTTAATAAACTTAAAATTTTTGGAAGATATCAAAATTCGGTTCAGGAGAATTTTCTAAATAGATCTAATATTGTATAGCTATAATTTAAGGTCATTTCGACCAAGGGTAATTTCTCTATTTTTGAAAGTGGGTATGAATCAAACTGTTGAGAATACAGAAAATTGCCCTAAATAAAGCTTGTGTATCTCCTTTAATTATTTATATTTATAATATCTATACTGGTTATACATATATGTTTGTTACTCCAAAATAATAAAACTTTAGGTAACAAATTAATCTGATATTTATATTTTATACAAGAAGTATATTTTGATATTTATGCATTTTAAGCTAATAATAATAATAATAATAATAATAATAATAATAATAATAATAATAATAATAATAATAATAATAATAATAATAATAATAATGATAATGATAATGATGATTATTATTATTATTATTATTATTATTATTATTATTATTATTATTATTATTATTATTATTATTATTATTATTATTATTATTATTATTATTATTATTATTATTATTATTATTATTATTGTTATATGGTTTTTTTTAATATGTAAAAGGTTCTGTTAGTTTGATCAGTGAGAAAAACGGTGTTATTCTCCCAAGTAAAGATCATGATGAGAGTAAACAAATTCTTAAGAACAGAGAACGGTTGATTGAAGGGATGGACATTACATACATATCAGCATTATTAGTTTCAAAACTATTTAAACAGGGGGAATGGGTGGATTTTTTGAGGGTGTCCTTTTTGTTTATTATTTTCAATTGTTTGCATTTTGTTTATTTTTTTTTTTTTTTTTTTTTTTTTTTTTTTTTTTAAACCATTAACAGGCATAGTTACTATACAAAACCCATTAAAAACAAGGAACTGTTGAAACTTTATTAAACACCAGACGTTTTAGATTTCATGGATGTGCAGTGGTCATGTTTATAACAGTTAATATAGAATAAACAGTAAGAAAGTCTGATTGAAGTACAACAGTCTGAGAACGATGTGACAGACTCTATCAAAATATATATATATATATATATATATATAGATATATATTATATATTAAAATTTATATATATTAATATATATATATATAAAATATATATATATATATATAATATATATATATAAATATATATATATTATTAATATATAATTTTAGGTTCTATATATGAAGACTAGACTTAATTGACAGTTGAGTATATTACATTTAATGTATAGTTATTAAAGACAAAACACAAGCGCGCAAGCATATATAAATACTATACATTATATATCTAATACTATATAATATAATATATTAATTATTATATATATAAATATATAATAATATATTATATATATAATATAATATACTAATAGATATATAACAAAGCACCCAGCTTTGCTTTTAATTAATTCAGACCGTTTTCGTTTTTGTCGATGTTGTGCTTACCATCGGTAATAACATGCTTACACAGTTATTAGAACAAGGGAATTTGTGCACAAACGCCGCATTCTTTGTGAATAAGTTTACTTTTGTTCAAAACAATTATAATCAGCTGTGTTGAATGAAGACCGTCGATTTTGAATAAACAAATAAACGACATCAATGGAGTAGTATTACAAAATAATTAATTGATCGACTATTGTGATGAAGTTTATCGAAGGTAATTTAGAATTAAAAAGCCATTTTGAATTATAAAATATATCATCAAATTCTAGATTTATGTTTATACCGCGCCATCAGTATTTTACATTTCCGTAAGCACGTCCTAAAATTCGCAAGACGGAAATAGCAACCTTGCAAGAATTAAGAAAGAATTCTTACCGATGGTGGGTATTTCTTACGATTTTAGGCACTGCAAAGTCTTTACATGAGAGAGCACGAACCCGGAATCATTTCTTAGATTGTTGCAAAAGGCTATCTAGACTACAAAAACGAGACAAAAATGGTCTCTCCTTTAAATATGAGTTAGTCTTTTCGACGCTAGAACGTCCTCATCAATCTTCGATTTTAAAACAAAAAAGTTGATACACAATAATTATAAAAAATTAACAAAGTAATTAATATAAAGAGTTTAATATTTAAAAGAATAAATAAATGAAATAAATAAATAAACGAAAATAAATAAAAAATGAACAGTTATTAAAACACCTAGAAATATCTTACTTAAAATTTAACGATAACAAATCTAAATTTTGATAATTAAAATGATATTTTTTAAAAGTTTGTAAATATATTTATTTAGTTATTAATAATGAAAGTATCTTATCAAACTCTTTATTACATGATTTAATATCTTATTATAGAAGTTAATTTATTGTAAGCCTTTTAATTAATTTATTATTTATATAACACGAGATGAAATTCTAAAGCTTGAAGATGGTTTTTTTTTCTAAAAGGAGATAAAAAGAAAAGATAATTTAAGTAATTCTTTTTCATGTTGGATTTGTTTAATTATAATAACACCGTTCGATGAATGAAAAGCTTTAACTTATTACTAAATATTATGTTTAACAATAAAAAATATTTATGATTATTGATCTCCGAAATAGCTCATTCACTAACCTCTCTTACTATACACCAAGTGAGATGTTGTGAGAGTGTTATTTCGCCAATGACAAATCACTTGCGACAAGGAGAGTCTCACAGGCTCTCGTCGCAGGTGGTTCACTTGCCTTGAGCTCGTGATAGCCTGAAGTGCAGTATTTTGTCTGCCTGGAGGGAGGGCATATGCCCTTTGTTGGTGAGTTCTGTTCTCTAAAACAAAAAAAAACTGTCGAAGAAGTAGCAGCTTCTCAGTCGCAACCTCACGAAATCGTCTGCCTCAATTAGAACGATGGGAGTGCGAGCGGGCTCTCGTGCGAAGAGTGGGATTTACTGCCTTGAGCTATCGTGATTAGCACTGAACGGAAAAGCAAGTTAAGGCCAGGAGAGAAGATGGCAATAATGCCTCTGTAGAAGAGTGAGGTTCTATTCTACTAAAAAGCAAAACACAAAATATAATCCTGAAAATTAAGGAGAAGTTTACACAGAGGGCTCCACCGTCGCAAGAGTGTTCGACATTGCAGAAAGTACCAGTAATAGCTATGAAAAAGTAGTATTTTATCTTTCCTGGAGGACGGCATACGCCCCTTGTTCGGTGGTCCGCTCATCATAAACAAACAGAAAAACAAACTAGTCCGTTCGATAGCAAACAGATTCTCTGTTTGCAACCTCACGATAATCGTTATGCCTCAATTTATTAGAACAGATGTTCTGAATCGAATGAAGATCGCTTCGAGAGGATACAGAAAAACTTTGAATCTTTTTTGCGAAGCAAGAGTTCAAACCAGACTTCCGATGTGAACTTCCAAATGGATTTTGCCTCTTCTTTAAAGAATCGTCTATCTCGGAACCTTACTGTTTATCCCAAATGATGAAACAATCACTGATGATGGGCCGCTCTTACCGTCGAAACACCAACGTTCCAATTGCACACTCCAGACTTTTGACTTGGTAGCTGCACGAATCCACAACGGTGGCGCCTACTACAAAGTGTGGTCGATGCAATTGAAGGCTGTAGTTAAAAATAAAAAATTATCAACACGAAACAAATAAATGACCCCTCCCCCTAATAATAATAAGTTTTATTCTAATACGAAAATAGAAGAAAAAAAAACATAAATAATAACATAAATCGGATTTAATAAAACAAAATTATAATAAATTTAAAAAATAATAAATAAATATAAATAACAATAAAAAAGTGAACTCATAATAAAATATACAATAACTGATAAAAAAAAAAAAAGACAATACAACAAAAAAATTATGGTAAATTATTTACATATAAAATAATAATAATCTACTCTTATTCATCATAGCATAATAGCTAAGCAAACTTTGATTTCACCATATATGGGGAGATAAGGAAAAAAATATATTTTACTTAACATATCCTATGACTAAAAACAAATTATCCTTTGACAAATATCATAAGTGTTTAACACAATAAGCAATCCAACTGCACTAAAACAAAATTAATACATAGAAATTTTTACATACAGTTTCAACCCTTTAAAAATATAAATACATAATTATTAAGATATCAGAATTTCTGAAAAGGGGATTCAAAATCGCATTGAACAAAAGAGGAATAAAATTTGCAATTAAAATTAAAACGAGAGAAGAGAAAGATAGAAGAAAAAAAAAAAAAAAATAAAGAAAAAAAAAAAAAAAAAAAAAAACAAAAAAAAAAAAAACGAAAAATAAAGAAAAAGAAAAAAGAAAAACAAACGACAAAAGAAAAGAAACAGAAAAAAAGAAAAAAAGAAAGAGAAGAAAAAAAGAAGAAAAAAAAAAAAAAAAAAAAAAAAAAAAAAAAAAAAAAGGAGAAAAAAAGAAAAAAAAAAAAAGAAAAAAAAGAAAAAAAAAAAAAAAAAAAAAAGAAGAAGAAAAGAAAAAGGTAAAATGAAAAATAGTGTACAATGAAAGGGGAATTTATGAATATGCAAAAGAGAAAAAATGGAAAAAAAAAAAAAAAAAAAAAACGAAGAAAAAGAAGAAAAAAATGAGAAAAAGAAAAAAAGAAGAAAAGAAAGAAAGAAAAAAAGAGAAAAGAAGAGAGAAAGAAGAGAGATGAAGAGAAGAGAAGAGAAAGATGAAGAAAAATACAAAAGTGAAGATCTTCAAAATCTATGATTCAGAAATTGAGTTAACTCCCATAAGGAAAGAAGAGAAACAGAAAGAAGAAAGCAATAAATATGACGAAAAATAAAGATAGAATGAAAGAGAGAGAATGAAAACATTTAACATAAAACAAAATTGAAAAAAAAAAATATTTCAGGATTACAAACAAAGATAAAATATAAACTGAACAAAAAATAATAATGTCCAAAATACTAAAATAACCTAAAAGACATTTATACACAAAACATATATAGATAATTAAGCAGATTAGTTAGCTAGATTAGATTAGTAGAATAGCTGAGTATACACAACGAAACCATCATAATCCATAACAATTTATGAGCATTTTTGTCTCCTAATGATATTCACCAGCTAAAGATAAAAGTAAAAAAAAGTTTAGAAAAGTAAAAAAAAAACAAAAACAAAAATGTTTTGCCTATGACAAATATTCAATAATCAATAAGAATAAAATATAGTATAAAATAATATATATATATAATAATAGTAATTAAAAGAATAATAAAATATAAAAAAAAATAAAAAAAAATATAATAAAAAAAAATATAAAAAAAAATAAAATAAAAAAAATATAAATAATAAAAATAATAAAATAATAAATTATAAAATATATATATAATAATAAATATAAAATAAATAAAAAATAAAATAAATATATGAAAAAAAGAGGTGAAGAGAGAAACGGAAACTATAAGGAAAAATCAATTAGCTATATGGTAATTAAAAAAAAACATAGTGGTGGTATTTTCCAAATTAAAATACAAATTAATATAATTGACTATTTTGCACACCGTAATCGACCAGATGAACATTGTCACAATTGAAGTTTCAAATAAAAAAAGTATGCATTAGTTCATCACATCCTTAGATAAACAAAATTAGCACAGTGAGAACACAGTTGTACAATACGTGAACAGACACTGAGCAAAGAAGCATATAATTATCAGTAGTTTAGGTATAAATTTGGATTTTCACTATTATGAGCCTATGAAGCTCATGCCCTAAGCTGAAAATAAAATCCATGAGCACAACAAACATGAGAGATACTGGTAAGTGCTCACAGGATCTATCACTCTGAGAAAAAAAAAGGTAACCACTAACATATAGAGTATTCACAGTATAAAACCTTCATGCCAATCATCGAATCTAGAAACAGATAAAAGGCAATATATGCTTGTTCCAGCACACTTTTTGCATCTCATGCAACCCATCCAGAATACCCAAACAAACAAGTCAAATATTAACATGCCAAAAAGGAGTCTAAGCAAAAAATCAGGGAGAAGATTTTTCAAGTCAGAGCTCAGAAATAGAGACAATAATACTGACAGATCACAAAAACTTACGACCACATGTAATATTAAAATAATTCATGTACAGCAAAAAATAGTCGTCTTGATCTACCACATATTTAGTGTTATCTTTGAAAAATACCAACAAAGCGAACAAAAAAACATTTAATCAAGGGGATTCAAGTCAGAGTCAATGACACGATGAGATTAGAGACATGATTATGAATAGTTATACGTATCAATTCACTGAGAAACTTTTTACATTTCCGAGACTCCGAAATGCACCCTAGCTCCTACCCATCGACTTCAGCTCTGACCTCACACTCATGGTATAGTGCAAACGGTCATCCTCTTAGGAAAAAGGATAACCACTAACCTTAGAGAATTCAGAAAAAACCTGATCTACCACCTAGAAAATCTAAAAATCGAAAAATAGCAATAAAAGTTTATTTTAACTGCTCTCTATTTCTCTCAAAATAGAACCATCAAGTTAATTACAAAAAAAAAAAAAAAAAAAAATAACAAACACCGAGGTATTCATTGACTGCTCACGCGAAAGTATTTCATATTCAAAATAATTGAAAATTGAATAACAAGACAAATAGTTAAAAAAAAATAAAAAGGAAAAATATCCACAGCTGGGCCCATTTGCTTAACTAATTATATTATCAACAGCAATACAAAACACTATATGCATTTATGTTTCCAGATTATTCATACATATAATTATACCTAAAGGGATGATTTTAAGACGTCTTTTTATACACACAGAAAAGAGCGAAAGAGAAGAAGGAGGGTCCGTCAATTCTCACGGTGTCATTAACCACATCAAAGACTTATAATATATTGCATTATGCTGCCTCATCATATCAAGGACATGACACGATTTGCAAGACTGAGCCGAAGGCACTAGTTAGTTTTTAGCGTCATCAGAGAACTGGGAAGATCATCTGTTGATTCGCAAATCACCAGGAAAATTTACATAACGGGAGGGACTCAACGCTTATACTTAGCTTCCTCCTAAATAGAGCTTTCTTCACCTTCAGCAACTAGTCACGATTTGAAAGCGGAGGGCTGCTGGCCTTCTTGAAGCTGCGGAGGTGGAAGGGGTGGAGGTCGAAAACTTTGAATCTGACAGGTGAAAAAAGTTCATAATATATAATACTATATATATATAATATAATATATATATATAATATAATTATATTAATATATATATATATATATAATATATATACTTATATAGCATCAACATAGAAGTATATATATTATATATATATATATTTATATATATAATTATAATATATATTTATCATAAAATAAACTATTTATATATATTTGTGATATTAATTAAATTTTAAAATTATTTTTATTTAATATTAATATTAATATATATATATTATTATAATATATATTATATATATATAATATAATATATATTAATATATATATATTAATAAAAACGTCGTAATATTGGAATTAGGACTTTAAGCCTGATGGTCACCTGAGAACACGTAAAAACGGCCGTCTATTTTGCTGGTGATAGATCTTTTTTTCAAAAATTACCATAGTTAATAACTATAATCATAAAACACTATCCAAGTAACTTTCCATATATATGTTCACTTAATTGACCAAAAAGAAGTCGTGTAACAATTAGATAGCAGGGTAGCCCACCCACTTCACCAAAAAAACTAAAAATTGTGGAGCGAGTCTCCGACACCATCTTCGCACCACCGCTGTAAGGACTGATGAATTTTTTTTGTATTTTTGGTGAATATATTTGCGATAAAAATCGATACTTTTAGTATATTTTTATTAAAAAATCGTAAAATCGATACAGATTATAGCAAAATACGATTAAAAAATATGAGTTGTCACCAGGACCCATGCGGACTGAAAGGGATATTATGTTAGGAGTGTTCCACTTTTTCAATTTTAATCGGAATATAGCCCTCATAACCATGTTTGCTATGCGTCAGTTAGAGATGTGAGAACGATCAGAGTTAAAATGCTTAAATTACTTCTTCCCAAACACCGGCTATTTGATGTTTAGTGTGATGCTTTTCAAAATGAAAGAGGTTATGAAGTGCAAGAGTGAATAGGTAATGAAGTGACAGAGATATCATTAAAGAAAAGTAGGAAAAGAACTTGGGCTAAAATATAACCTTGAGAAGAAATATTATTAAAAGATTTAAGAAAGAAATAAGCACTTAAAAGAGATGATAAACACTAATTAGAAGTTACGACCTACAATAAATTGTGTATCAGAACCCTATTAAATGCTTTCCAAATGTCTTAGACCACTAGTAAACAAAAGATCAATGAATTCAGATAAATTAAGATTCACTTGCATGCGTCTGAGAAACGCGCTGCTGCGATTTAGAATAACTAAAAGAATTGAGATTTTTCAAATTTCCTGCTTAACGAAAAATTTTATATATTTGGAAAGAAAAGGTCGTTACCCGTGTCACGCAATGGGAAAAAAATTAACCCCTTTTCCATCTTTTTGGATCATGTTACTCAGGTTCCATTTTTTTCACTCCTTGGTCTTGCGATTTACATTCCTCTTCCTATTCCAATGATACATACAAGCTATCTGATCCGATTACATGCTCTACGTATAGGTCCCACCGTCTCTGCCGCAGATTTGCGGTTATAGAAATAAAAAAAAGATTCAAAGTGATAAATATATGACGAACATTCTTTCGTGAGATGCGTAGTAAATCATGGTATATGGAGCGACCAGACTTCTAGGACTTCTTCTCGAGTCAAACGATATATATATCTTAGGAAGCTCGCCTATTTGCAACAGCTGAAAAGAATTGCTGTTCGTTTTTTGTGACGCCAATGATAGTGTTTCCGCTTGCGTACAGTACATACGTTCATACAGAAAGAAAAGAAAGTGTTTACCTCGTAGTCCTGTAAACGGAAGTCCAACAGAGTACAAACCGACAACTACTGTACAATTTGCGTTTCGGACAACTACTTGCAAAGTCCCCATTCCCAATATCTGTGAAGAAATTCGAAAAAATGGAAACATCCTACTACATGAAGGCGCCGTTCAAAACTCCAGAATGAACGTGGCAAGAGATAAAATAGATGCTGGCCCTCTCCACCTTTGTCCTCTGGATCTTCTGTTATACTGTCACCGAAAAATGTGGTCTAGAAGCACATGCCAACGTGCTTATGTCATAGAAGAAAGCTGCATGCATAACGGCCACTACTGCCTGCAACAAATGCAACTTCTTCGACAAAAAAAATCATCTGATGCATTGCTCCAACAATGCAACTTGATCACCAAGGATCATTGAGCAATCATTACATCTTCAAGAGAACCGCTTCATGATTTAAAATTGGCATCTTGCAGTTTATCATAACGAAACTTAGGGCCCCAATCTTACGAACAATTAATTTAAATACGACACACATGAAATCTAAATAAACTCGTAAATCATTGGATGACGAAGAACAGGTTACTGTATTTAAAGCAGATGTCCACCTCCACAATTTCCGAACATCAGCATGTCATGAAATTGAGTTCTCTTTAAGAGCTTGAATATTGTCATTCCCAAGGGACTTTGGAAACAATGTCCACCTATCTTACTCTCCCACAGGATTTCTTCTTGCCAGAACACGCGAAAAGAATGCATGTACAGCCAACGACTCGTCGTGCACTGAATGAAACATTAGTCGGGAATTGACTCTCTGATCCCGATAGTTGGCTGGCAACCTTTCGAAACTATGGACAAAGCGAGTGCAGAATATTTGATGCTATGATCATCACTTCCACATTGCTGTCATGCCACCATTCTGCCTCACGCACAAGGGTATGTCCGTACAAAATGTTATTAAATTGTGAATATTACTTTCATATCTATAACCGCAAATCTGAGACCTAGAGTTAGTGCGGGACACCCTGTACTAATTCAATGGATTTACAATATACTTGTTTTTTTTTTAAAATAAAATCAACAAAATACTTACAAGACCCGGACATTCATTATATTTTTCTCCTTACAAATATCATTAAGTATATATATATATTATATTATAAATTAATATTTATATATATAAAATTATGATTGTATCGTATTGTTTCTGTATGTATTGATTGGATTATATGGATTGTTATGATGTATTGTATGTATGTATTGTATGTATTATTGTATTGTATTTGTATTGTATTGTATTGTATTGTATATATTGTATTTGTATGTATTGATTGTATTGCTTGTATTATTGTATATATATATTATTTATAGTAAATATTATATTAATATATTATATTATATTATATTATATTATATTATATTATATTATATTATATTATATTGTATTATATGATATATATAATATATATATTAGCAAAATATATATATATATATAAATATATAATAAATATATATATATATATTAATATACATATATATATATATATATATATATAGTATATATATTTTAACCTATATATAAATAGACTACGGTAAGATTAATAATATAAGATAATATATTATATAATATTATATATAATAATATATATATATATATATAATATATATATATATATATTATATATATATGTATTATTATATATACTATATATATATATAATTATATTATATATATATATATATAATATAAATATAATACATAAATATATAATTATTAATTATATATAAATATATATAATATAAATATAATATATAAAAAGAAGTATATATATTATATAAAAATAGTATAATAATATATAATATATTAGTTAATAATATATATATAATAATATAATTATTATATATATATATGTAAAATATATATATATATATATATATATGTAATATTATATAAATATATATATATTATAATATATATATATATAAATTTATATCTATATAATATATATATATATAATAATATTTATTTTTTAATATATATATTAGTGGTGTCGATTTACACTTTTGCGATCAGAATCGTAAGTAAAAGCCAGTTGTAAATGAAGCCCTACCAAATTTGAGAGAAATCTGACGTAATCCCGCTTGCGGATTTGAATTTTAATAATTATTATCTTGCAATATGAACAAAACATAATATTATATAATATATAATATAATATATATATATAATATATATATATATATATATAATATATATATATATATATAATATATATATAATATATATATATAAATAATATATAAATATATATATATATTATTAATTCTAATATGGGCGAACAAAATTATTGCAAAAAATTAACATTTTATTTATATCAAATTAACGTCAGAATTTGAAGATAAACACCAAAGGTGCTTTGAAAATAGGGTTCTAGTAAATGCTTTTGATTACTATATTTAGTGCCAAAAACATCCCCTGTAAAGAGCTGATTATGACGTAGGATAGAAGCCGTTATCAATGGCTGATTCCAGATTGCTTGAACTGTATTATTAGATTGTGGTGAAGCTATGGTCTGGAATAAGAGATATAAATCTAAGGTACATAAGGTTTATATGGAGAATTGATAAAATGAAGATTAATAAAATGAATATGGAGTTGTGTTGTGTAAAGAGAGGCGTAAATGAGAGAATAAACGAGAGTACGTTAAGATGGTTTGTTCATATTTAAAGGATGGAAGATAGTCGGTTGGTTAACCGGATGTATAGTGGTGAGCAGGGTTGTGGAGTCTTCAAAAATTTTCCGAACTCCGACTCCGACTCTACTCTCTTCAAAACTACTTTAAAATTACCCAACTCCGACTCCGACTCCGATCCAACTCTTGAAAATTACCGACCCGACTCCGACACCACTTTTGAAAAAACTACCGACTTCCAACTCCCGACTCCGACTCCGACTCCGACTCGACTCGACTCCGACTCCGACTCCGACTCCGACTCCGACTCCGACTCCGACTCCAACACCGACTCCACAACCCTGGTGGTGAGTGTGATGGGAATCGTCCGGCTGAAAGACCGAAGAAAATGTGGATTGGGGCAGTAAAGGAATGACTTAAGAGAGGGATGTTGAGTTTGGCAAGGCGAAAGAAACGGCAAACAAGAGTTGAATGGGTGTTTTGAGATGGGGTATGGTGTGAGCTTTCCAAGATTGAACCCAAATTACGAGAGACCACGGTAAGTTCGTCCAGTCTCAGTGAACCTCAGGGAAAATTTTCTGGTTGACATTCTCCCTGGAGGTATAAACTGGACGGAAAAAGGGAGGCTTTTCTTTTCATTTGCTCATTCTTCTACTACTTTTCTGTAGGTGATATGCACGCAACCTCACCCCTAATCTGCGGATAAGAAGAAGATAATAATATATAATAATAATAATAATAATAGATAATAATAATAAGTAATAATAATAATATAATAAGTCATAATAATAATAATTAAAATAAAATAAGAATAATAATAATAATTTACTATAAGATATAAATTATATATATATATATATTTATAGATATATTATAATATATAAATATAATAGTAAAATATTATATAATATTTATAATATAAATAATAATATATATATACTATATAATATATAATTATATATATATATATATATATAACGTAAATAATATATAATATATAGATATATATATATATATTAATATATATATAAATATATATAGTATATATAGTATTAATATAATATATTATAATATAATATATATATATAGATATAATATATATATATTATAGATATAGATAAACATATTTTACATCCTGAATTTGTATGCGGGAAAAATAAGTAAAAATAAGAAATACAGGGGATAAAAATAACTTTCTTTTTAAACATTTAATAATATTTTAAAAGTTGAAGCTTTCAAAGACTAAACTGACTTTTATTAGTTAATAATGTACTCTATTTCGTTGCAATTCTTTTTAAGCTTTATCTTCTTATTATGTTTTTATATTTAATTATTGATATTATTAATATTATTAGATAATATTGTTTTTTCTATTTTTCTTTTTTTTTTTTTTTTTTTTTTTCATTTATTCGTCGCTGAAATAGTTAAAAAAAAAAGAACATTTATTTCCCCAGGAGGCTCGAACCGACGGGGGACAGTGGGGGGGACGTCCACCGGGAGGCCGAGAACCCCGACTCCTGCATTTGCGTTACCCTGAGCGTATCCTTAGTTAAAATAAAAAATCTATTCCCTTTACATTTGGTGATTACTTTAACTAGCAGAGTCGTAATTATAAGAAGCTGATCCCGAATACGACCCCACCCCGATTCAAAAATAAAAAATATAAAAATCAATTATCAATTTATTTATTTATATTATTATTATTAATAATTATTATTATATTTATCATTTTATATATTGATTATTATATATTATATTATTAGTATTTATTATTAATATATTAAATTTATATAAATATATAATATATATAATATAATATATATATATATATAGATATATATATATATATATATAATATATATATATATTATAATAATATATATATATATATAGATATATATATAGATAATATATATATATATATATAATAAATTTAATATAATATTAATATATAAACAAATATATATATAATTATATTAATATAGATAAATAAATAATATATAGGTAATATATATAGTATACTATATAATATATATAATATATAAAATTTAATATATATATATATAGTTATATAATAATATATTATATATAATATATTATAAATATATATGAAATATATATGATATATAAATAATATAATATTAATAATATATATAATATAATAATTATATATATATATAGATAAATATATTAGAATAATATTATATATATATATTACGTAGATAATAATAGATATATATATATATAATATATATAATTATATATCACTATCGTACTTTTAGTCGAAATTATTCATCATTTTAAATAGATTTCAAAATACGTTCTTAGACCGTTTCTGGTGAATATCAATAATCGACGAATAGGTCGCTTAAAACAAGCTTCCCGCCTGCTCTGCTCGTCAAGACGACCAATTAGAATTCCTGTATGGTTTGATTGCCGTGCATTGGGGATTGACATTTGCAATCCACAAGGGTCGTCTCAGTCGCGTTTGCCGTGAGTAACCGTGTAGAGTTTAAAGTAACGCTTGGCGAAATTTGTCTTCACCTCTCTACTTGTCAATTATATATATATATATATTATATATTATAATATATATAGAAATAAAATATATATATAATATATATAATAATTATATAATATATATATTTAGCAAAGTATTCCTTTGTGCTCTGATCCAGTTTACGCTGGCTGGAATTAATAAAAAATATGGTGAATCAGAATCGACCCCCAACTCACCAATATATATATAAAAAATAGATATATATAAAATATACCATATAGTTATTAGCATATAATATATAATAATATTATATATTTGAATATACATACTAATAAGAATGTAATTGTATAACATAATACATTCGCCGTACCTTATAATTACACTTGTACAGCCTGATAAACATTTATTATCTTAAATAATAAGAATCAGCTCCATAATCAAAGCGAAGCTAAAACGTTATCATATGGCATTTGTATCTGACGCATATAAGGATGTAAAATGTATATATTCTTTTCAGGATATGATGAATAATGTATCCGATTAACCATTATGTATATTATAAATGGAAACATAGATTCTATTATTATTAGATGGAATAAACCATCAGAAAAATATTAGATGAATTAAGCCATCAGTAAAATATTTAGATGGAATAAGCATCAGGTAAAAATATGTTTTATGTATGTTTTGTTATGAATGCTACATGCAACCGCATGCTTTCAAGCAAAGTAGTATTCATTAGTAATTATTAATATTTCATTTAATTCTAGCAATTAGATTTCTGTTTCATTATTTATTATCAAAAGTTTATTACCCCTAGGTGTTCTTTTATAGGATCTTGTTTTGGCTGAGTTTTTGTAAAAGTCCCACATGCTGAGATAAAGTATCAACTAGAAGACTTCTTAACTGCCCTTCTGAGCCATAGAAGTAATAAGAATTCCAAAACATTACTAAAAATGCTTTCCCTAGCGACGTATTGCGAATCTTTTCTTTGTCATGACTAAAATTGACACTATCGAAGCCCTGCCCATGCTACTTACCTCATCCAGACACCTCTTAGGTCCAAATAACGGTGGACAGATCCACCGCTAAGAGAGTTAAGAAACCAATATAATCAACAATTTATTATCTTCTCAAAAAAATTAATAATATATATAGATATAGAAATATAATTATATATATATATATATAATATTATTATATATAATATATATTATAATATATATAAGCCATATAAATTTGAAAACTACTAGTTAAATGTTAGGGACATTACTATATAGGATTTAAGGATGACAACCTTAATTTAAGCTAATAATAATAAATTTCATTTTATGATTATTATTATTTTATTTTATATTATATTGCCAATTATGCATATCTTTGATAACGGAATAACGAATCATCGCATTACATTTTTAGGCCGTTTGAATTAAAGTTAAAAACTTTCTTTGAGAAAAAGAAAATTTTGATTTAATATTATATATTAATCATTATTGATTATTATTATTTATATTGCCAATGGTGAAGTTAAAAGAGTATCAGGGCCCTGCATCGTTATTCAACCACACTATATAAATAATTAAGATTGGTTTGGAAAAATATTTCCACACCAATTAAAATAATAAGTAATAATTGATGATAATTACCCCATGTCCATATTTTAAATTTCAAAGATTTTGTAAACAAATGCCATAATGCTTGTAAAATAAGGATATTTAGCGTTAAGAAAATTTGAAATTGGGGGAACGGGGAAAGATAATAACTAATTATCCTATATTCCTCACTTCTTCCTTTAATTCTTTTTCTCTCCTTTTGACTTGGAAACAGCATTGAGAAGAACAGAAGTTGAAAAAAGAGGAAGGATCTGTCGGGAATTGCAAAGCCAATCGACTCACAAAATTGTCGCGTTTGTCGCGAATTTTCTGAGCGAGAGGTTTACGATAAAAATGGAGTCGATGAGAACCCGATAAAGGAATCGAACTGCACGACAGACTAACCGGGCATTTGTATCTTAATGTAAACATTCCGCCCAAAAAAACTCACTCTAAGGCTCATTTTCCTAAACTGCATTTCCTTCCCTTTCGCTTCTCTGGAAGTCTGTTTCAACTCATTATATAGTATATATATATATTAATATATTAATATATATATAATATATAAAATATAGATAAATATAATATATAAGAATATATATAATAGATATTATATAATTATAGTAAATAATATTATATATATAATTATATGATAAATAAACTAGCAACACTGTTATCCAAATTTAAAGTTGGTTTTAGTTCCTTGATACATTGTTTGTTAGTGGGAAACCATCTACCGGGGGACTTTAGTCTTAAGTGAGAAATTTACTTATATATATATATATAATAATAGATAATATATATATATATAATATATATATATTATATATATATATATATATAATATATATAATATATATATAATATATATATACTCACTACCCTATAGAGGACCCCACGATAAAACCCCACTTTGCTGACCAGAAAGCCTGAGAAAGCTAGTATCCCCAAAAGCTGATAGAATTAAGATAATTGAAAAACCATATATAATAATATATATATATATAAATAATATATATATATAATATAATATATATATATATATAATATAATATATAATATATTATATATTAATATAATTAAAGTATATAGGGGGCCATATAAGTTGGGGAAAAACGAAAAAAATTTTATGAAAATTTCTGTAGCACACTTCAATAAGGAACCTAAACATCGCATATAGTAAAAGATAGTTTGAGTGTAGAAGTATAGCATATGAGATCTGCGGACAACATTTTTTCTGTTGAGTTTTCCACCATTTGGAATATAGGTTAACTATTGGGAATCACCTACAACTATTTTTCGCAATTTAATAAAAATCGAATATAGAATATATACTATATATATATATTAATATAGTAGTATCGAAGGCTCCGCAGACAACAGTTATATTTCAACACGGTTGACATGCGTTAACCCTATACAGTAGAGATAGAGTCTATACCGACCCTATTGTGCAGTTATTTAGTGATTACAAAAAAAAAAAAAAAAACAAAATGGCGGAGAAACAGTTCGGAGATCGGAATAACGGTGCTGCGACGAAGAGAGAGATAAGAGAATCTCGGAGTGAAGTGAGACGGTAATGGACGAAGGTCATATTTCGATCAGGCAAATTGAGTGGGCGGCGAGACGAAATCGCCCTTAACCCAAGAAAGAGGACACGCTCCCCAGACTTCCCCCATCTAGACTGCCTTAACCCAAGGGCCAGTTCAGAACCCCACACCGCTCTTCTTAGCCAAGCATCCCAGATAGTAAGGGGGACCCCCTCCCCCACAGGTCGAAACTCCACCATACATGCAAAAAGCGGTTGCACTGGACAATACATTGAATCTACAACTCAAGCCTGCTACTGCTGACACTGCCGTTAGAAAGAAACCTCGCAGAGTGTGATCTCGTAACCATCACAACCTCCAATTAAGCAAGTGGAAGGTGCAGAAATACCGAACACCTCCCCATGGGGACCTGACGGGCCCCCACCGCCAGACAAGCCATTAGGATCGCCCAATAACCGCCTGCTGGGCCTAACAACGCTCAACAAACAAACCAACATCCTCACAGGAGGCATTAATGGACATAAACCAACCGAACGGAGAAGTGCCCCAGCAGACAAGAACACTTCAAAATTATGAGTTTTACCAACGGGAACGATCCCCCACCGCTCTATTATACAGCATGCCACCGGGAGCTACAACATGCCTAAGCCCACCAGTATCCCATGCCTAACCACCATATCCTATCCTGGGACATGGCAATTACCCTTAGGTGCCTCCACAGACCATGTCCCCTTATTATCCGAAACTATTGTTAACACGCTTTTCCCACGATCCAGAGAATTGAAATTATTTGGCAAACATCTGAAAACCAGAACATGGAAAGGTATCCTGTACCCAGACTTCGTCACCTCTTTGAATGAAAAACTAGATGCTTTAGGCCCATTAAATGAAAGCCAAAAGATTACTTTTGCCAAGTCTGCTAATCCTCAGAGCCAAAACAGCGAAGCTCAGGAAATACATCTGATGAGAAAATGCAGTTTCCAAATTGGCCTAAATTGGCAGAATTTCTCAGCCAGTTAGAAGACTTATCTACAGCCGGAGGAAAAGAAAACGATTTTCGAGCTCTGGTTGGACTTCTTGGAATATAGAAGAGAGAGAGACTCAATCTTTACTGATTTTGTGTTAGAGTTGAAAGAACGGCTATATAAATACCAGAGCCGCCTCCACGATTTAGATGATAAGGCAATGTTCAATTCAAGGCAGATAAACATCTTGGTTACTGGGAAAATCATTCAGAACGTGAATGATAAGAAAGACCGGAAAAGTTACGAGAGAAGTCCTTAGTATTTGATACTGAGATTAGATAATAAAATTAATCTAATATAAAAACTATCTCAAATTATCAACTGGACATTATTAAAGAAGAGGTATAAAAAGCAAATAGAGACGCCGCACCACTAAGGTGTTTGTGGGCCAAAGTTAAGAATCGAGAGGGAGTAAAACCCCAGCAGGTGGATGGTTAATAATTCATACAGGAACCAATTTGAATCCAATTATGAGGATGTGAAGGAACGGGACGAGGCGAGACCCGATACACTCCTCAAAGGAGGGGAGATGAGTTAAAGCCGAAGAAACGTTTTCAAAAGAAAAAGAAGAAGTGAAACGGCGTATTGTACACTGAGATATAAGTGGCCACCTTAGGAGCCGCCTAAGAGCTAAGAGTAACACTATGGTCTTCTTTTGGAATCAGTGGGACCACTCGCTCCCAGCATGTCGTTGGGATTGCCCTATTGCCAAAAATGTCAGGCAAACCATAGAAGGGGATCGCAACAAAATTGTAGAGGAGCACCGCCTTGGAGGCCTACCCCAGATACCCCGCTGATGTTCACTCCATACAACAGTAAGATGGACATGGAGTAAGAGCGAGAAAGCCAGAGTCTTACAACCCAGGCCAGCGAGGGCCCAGGACCTTCCCCAGGAGAAAAGAAGAGTATAGACCCCCAGATGGGAAAGAGAAGAAGAACACAAGAGTGTATGTGACTGAGAGCCAGCGAAATGCGAGGTAATTGAAGAATAGATATATGATAGATTGTATGAAGAAAACTTCTCATCCTCAGGTAGGATAGAGAATGAAATTTTTAGAATCGGGCAAAGAGAAGAAACGTGTGAGAAAAAAGTTTAAAGATAGATGAGAACAAGATGAACTAGGCGAAATAAACAGAGAAGGAAAGAAGTCTGCTGCAGCAACCTTTTAGCGGGGACGACAAGCTTGAACCAATGTCTTACCTATGCTCATCTTTAAGAGTTAGGCAGACGAAGACCAAAGTTTTGGTTGACACATCTAGTGTCAGTATCGTCACCGCCCGGCGGCTCAAACAATTGGAAAAGGAGGGAAACTTTAAAGCAATCCTCCGTAAGACCGATTTAGTAGTACAGGGGGTGAACAGTAAGCCAACGGTCTTAAAAGGAGAAATACAACTATACCTTCGACATAAAAAACATTACCTCACTACTTTCCAAGTGAGTGAGAACGATGGAGAGAATAGTTGGGATATTCTTTTAGGTAGCAATGTTTTGTCTAACATTCCCATAACTTTGAACTTCTTTTCTGCACAGATGTCTATCAAGGAGGATAGACGAGATAGAACATTCCGATCTGTTGCCCGATCCACTCGGAATCATTTGGTTGCTTAGAAAAGAAGTTTCGGAGAATCTAGATGTAATAAGGACTCAAGAAAAAAGGAGATGCATGTTGCCCCGCCGAGGGTTCGAGAGGGGAACAAAGGGATCGAACCAATATTTTCTCTAAACCAACCGCACGTGCTGCGATAAGCATCTTTTTCCAAATGGACCGCCTTGCCAGCAAACAAGCGCACGCAACGCGAATTCAGCATCTTGTTTCGTTAGGAGCGCCGCCCTGCCAGTTAGTAACGTACCAACGCGAGGAAGCTCTTTTCTCATAGGGAGCCCCATCAGTTAGAAACGTAAACGCGCGGATGAACCTCGCTCCTATAGGAAGGTCGATTTGTCTGTTTCCCAGAGAGGCAGACACCGTTCTTCAGTTCGGAGCTCGAAGAAGGCTGCAGTGCATACAAGAAAAGAGATAGGAATATTGCTCAAAATACCGTAGAAAATAGACCTATCCAGTATATCAACAGTTCATAGTCCTCCTAGATAGAAATAATATGAAGGACAACGAAAGAAGTCTAATTTAAAAACGACTTCTGCCCACTCTATTCCTCATTAACATCATGTCGCAGAAGCAAATACGATGGTTGAAGACCAAGACATTTCAATATGATCTATGAACATAGCCGACATCTATATCTGAAGAATGATCCCTCGTAGTTGCTCGAACTCCAGTCAGAATCTGATAAAATATTAATTATGAGCCTCCGTTTCTTTGCCTTTGTATTATTGCTGCATAAGTGTACTCTTAATAGAAGTAAGGAATAATATCAAGTAAAGATTATAGATAGAGTTAAAAGATAAGAGAGAAAAGCTAAAGAAGATATATCTTATATACTGAGTAATTGAATATTAAGAGTCACGTAGTTTATTACCAATTATAGTAATTCAATTACTAATTTGCCGATACATCTAAATAATCTTCCAGTTGAATCTATGATCATTAATTCTCTGAATATTGAATGTATTTTTAGATTGAGTGCTGTTAGATCAGATATTATTATTTATGTGTATTTTATTGTTTTATTAGATTTGAACTACACTAAGCTTATTTATATCTATCACTATATGATCAACTTTTATTATTACTAGCTAATTATATTTAATCATATATTAGTATTCCTCCTTGATTTGGTGATGGGATTAAATCTATATCTTATAGTTATCTACTCAATTATTATTGTATTATCCTTATTTTGAAATTCAGGATATTACCACAAATTTATTTATAGACTATTATTATATCTTGCTACCAAATAGTATCTACTATATTAGGAGATTATATATGATATCCAATAGATATATATTATTCGAACTAGATATCAGTATGATTAAATTATTTGAGCACAGATCGATTAGAGGACACCAATATGTATAATTATTATTTAGTGAGTAATATAATCTAGTTCTTCTAAGTACCACCTGATCTATTTAACTTAAAATGTTATCTCACGAATAATAATCAGGAGTAAGATTGTGTAGGGTATTTACCATATAAATTGAGTAATTATTCATTAAAGATAATATATTATAATTTCTTATTATTATTAAAAAGTCTTTGTCTTTTCAAATTAATTAAAGTATTACCCCAATGTATAATTACTTTATATTATTGTGTAATAGGATAAATATATATTAACCGATTATACATATGAAGTAATTACATATAGAGTCCCTATGTGACACTCAACTGATGTTTATTATATATGCACTATGAATGTTATATTGTAATTATTTGGCATTATTAATTATTTCCATCTGATTCTTGATGTCTCCAGTCTTCTAGAGAATTAATATGAAATTTTGAATTCTGACCTATGTTATTTACACTCGAATGACTCCCGTAAAGACATTTTTCAGTATAAACTAAATTACAATTATTATACCACTCTTAACCTATTATGATTAATTATTATTAGTACTTATTAGCTAGGACATTCATGATTTACACGCGATTCCGCACTAATGAGCATTGAAGAACGTTTTAAAGTTCCAGTGAATACTATCATAAGATCTAGGCGAATTTTGTTTACACATGTTGTCACACCCCATTTCTTGCCCCTGTTCTAAATAAATAAAGAGCGTGACTTGGTGTGCTAATACCATAATTACGCCCAACAAATCACAAGGGAGAGTCGACACCAGCGATTACAAAAATACATAACACAGGTCATCACCAACTGCCCACACATACGCGTTATCAGGACTGTGTTTACACACTCCCATCACACCGAGCTCTCTAATGCGTAACGAAGCCTGATTTATTATAGGACCTCTTCTTCAAAAGCGAGACTCATGTTACTTGCAGAGAAATAAGCGAGCGTTTGGTTTTACTATCCGTTAGATAGATGATGACGACACACAGTATAACGCCTCCCAAAACCCAATTCTACTGACCAATACTAAAAAAGTTAGAGGAAGACGCTAAATATATAGGTTTTGTACTGGCAGTCTAAGTCCAACGATGATATATTATTGTCTATTAAGCTCTCTAGAGTCTCCAGAAATCCACATGAAAATTATTACTTTATGAATACCAGTGCACCAAACTACGCAAAATGAAAGTAATGATTATTCTGGGAAATAATTTGAAATTGCCAATATATATTATCTACTAATATAGTTTAATTATATTACTCCGCAATCATGATCCATAGTGATTATATTAGTTTTGACAGAATTAAATTTGGACTACTTATTAAGTATGAATCACAATCCTTGATGTATTCTATTATATCATTCAGTTCATGATCACTATATTAAAGATTCATTATTATCTTTAAAGACGATCATTTTATTATATGAATCTTATTTGCATATATGGATTATAAGGAAACTGTGGTTATAGGAGACAATGGAAAAATAGCCCAATATTTTAAATAATTGTCCGAATTTTAGTAAATTCAGCTGCCCAGCAGAGAACATAAAATATAAGGAAAGCATCCGGATGATCTATAGACTCTTGAAGAACAAGAAGAGTTCCTTTTCAGAGAAATAAAGGCTGGAAGATTGTATTAAACTTGAGACGAAGAGTATCTAAGTAATTATGACGTGTATCAAACCCTACGTAGATACAGAACCATAATATTGAGTCATCTCTGCGTTCAGGATTCGCAAAACCAGCGGAAAGAGATGAATATAAGCCCAGATCCATAAGCCAAATATATAAATAATGATTGTAATAATATTATGAAGAAATTACGTCACCTCCTACAAAATGTGAAGGAGACACATAGAGTACTTTAGTTCCGGTTCTTCCTTATTTCGCTTCCCATAAAGACTAAGCCGCTAATATATTTATAAGTATAGCTAAACAACCTTTGTACGATCTAATAAAGATAAAATGTTCCTTCCTATTGACGAATATTAAAACAACATAAACAATACTATGCGAAGAAAAACACTTATGAAAGATAAGTATAACTATAGTAGGTGCAGCCACAACGAACTTTTCGACCGTAAATTAAATACAGCAAGAATCTTCGTAAGAAATTATACAAACGCAAGTAATAACGGATATAAGATAAGTATAAAGTGGTTGTCATCAACTGACAGATGTTAAAGGAAAGAGAAAGTACTCTACTTATATTCATTTATCGTATATGTACCCTGAACACTCAGTACGGTACAGTGAGTAAATTATGAACGATCCCAAAGGTATGAGTAGTTTTAAGACTCGTGCGTTATCTTAGCTGGTCAAAAAGAATATACAAAGAAGTAACCCGCATCTACCCAGCAATGCTAGAAGAACCTATAAATACATTAAGAATTTCGCTAAGCCCTGTATTCGTATCACCTTGACACTTAGAACACCAACTTAAGCCTCCTCGCCATTATATATATATAATAATAAGCTAATGCCACCTGCCGATTTTAGACTCGATATGGAATCTCTTAGTTATATAACAGTTATCTACCACCAACCGATTAGTAGTAATAATAATAAAATAGGAAAGAATTACATTGTTTCCCATCATACATATCTATGAGTTATAAGTTAATGATCACCTGCATCTAATTATTATCCTTAGCAATGAATAACAGCGAAAATACAAGTAAATATATATCATCACCACCTTCTTTCCACAAGACTACG
>JABUQX010023824.1:15000-22728 GCA_015478945.1 Trachelipus rathkii | reverse complement strand
GGAGAGATTCCGTGCTGCTCGTCCCGTTGGGCTCTACTACTATTACTCGACTATTTTCTCGAAATTCTCTCTATTATGTGTTTGCCAGATGGTTCAACATAGGATTCCTCTGTAGTTTTTTGTAGTCTTTCATGGTATCTGATTTCCTTTGTATATTGGCACTACGGGGAGATACTTGACTTCCCCATCATTACTGGCACTGTCAGCTCTCGTCGCCACACCGTCATTATAATATCATTTTAAAATTTTCTTTCATTTTTCTCCTCGCTCTTTTATAATATGTCTATGGGGATATTCCATTCTTCACCCATGCGGTGCCGTTTACCGAGTCTCACGCTTTGAGAGGGACACCGGTCTAATGCTCCAGTAGTTATCTCCTGCTCTCTCGCTCGATCTTCCTCTCTCTCGTCTCCATTCTCTCCTCCTCCTCCCCTGTAGCATGTCATCATTTACAGGTTCACGTGAATACTCCGTCCATCTCCAGTTGTTGTATTGTTCAATCAAAACCTTCATCTGCTATACTTGATGTCACACTTTCCATCTTTGATTCCTATACTGTTTTGCCACTCTAAAAATCTTCTCTCCTTGTCCTCCATCTTCCATCATTGTTTCCGCCGTCTGCTTGTCAGCCTCTGTCTGTTCAGTTAATCCTTCTTTGACTTCTCTCGTGCAGTCATTTCTTGCCCAAATACAGAGCCCTCTGTTTTCTGACGGTTTCTTATATTTTCAAGCTCTCCCTCTCAGTCAATGATGTTTCTCTTTTGCCGTCCTTACTCTTCCAGTCCAGTTCACTGTGTGTTCTTCTTCCTTCTACCTCATCTTTGCCTCAGTCTGCCGCTACCCTTCTTATCGTTTTCTTGTATCTCCTCGATCTTGTCCTACTCTTTTATGTGTCTTAGTTCTTACCATTATATGCTTTTGTTCTAGAGTCAGTTGCCTTTTCTGTCACAAATGTCCTTCAGTTGATTCCGAATTTAGTATGACATTTATCTGTTTCTTATTCTGCCAGCTTTAGGATCGTGTGCCTTCACCACAGACGTCGTCTACAACAGATTCTATTGATCCAATGCCGTTTTTACTTCCAGGTATTACTTTACCGTTTCCTTATTTATCCTGAAGCTATAGAGTGAAGATTAATAGTCATGGCAATGTATTCTCTGATACCGATTCTGCTGTGATGATTTATTCAATCTATAACTTCTGCGCGAACCTATGTGATGTCCCATGGTGGAAAAGAATAAAAAACGCCCTTCAAGATCTTTCAATTCCTTCGCTCAAACAGTAAATCTATCAGCTAGTCGCTCTTCAATGTTCCGTATCTCCTCTCCTATGGTTAGCGCCATGGTCGTCTCACTAATGGTCACGTCCTTCTCCCTTCCCACTCGGTTGCATTGAAAATCTCGCATATCAGACACACAGTACTTCCTGTTCTCTTTCTTTACCGTTCTACGAACGCTCAAAACATTGTCCATGAACTGTCTTTTTCTCTCTTCCGGGTGTCAATGTTGCGGCGAATATACCTGATATGACAGTGGTACCTTCTTTGGCCTTGATTTAAAAGTGCTCTTAGTAAGTCCTTTCGTGTAAGTAATGAAGGTTGCTTTGACCCTACTCCTTCGATCAGTAGTTAACCCTCAGAAATTGCTGCAACTTTGCTGGTAATCTCGAAGATTCTTTATATATCAATACACATGTTTTCATACATTATCTTTCCGATTCCCACAGCCTTCATCTCGCATTTCTGCCAGTTTCGCCATCCATTCGGATTGGGAAGGTAGTTTTCTGCGTCCACCTTCGATTCCAAGGGCGATCATATCGCCGGACATAGTAAGATAAATGTCCCCTCGCCCGTTTCGTGTGTCGGATTCTGAATATTGAGATTTCGCGTCGAGTTTTAAAGTCTTGGTTTTGAATGATTGTACACCTTCACCTCTGCCATCATCATGTTCAGGGATCTCATCCCTCCTTTCCGACCATAACGTCGCATGATTAAAGCGTAGGCGCATCTATCTTAATAAACATTATCAAGCGTTCCTGGTTACAAAATCGTCTCGGTCGTGTTTACCTAAAGGAGTCTGTCTACTTCCGAGGCTGCGTCCTTGAGTTATAATAGTTAGTAGATTTATAATATATATATAATATATATTAATATACTATAGTTATAATATATATATATATAGAATTAGTATATTATGATATTATATAATATAAATTATATAGTAATGATAGTCTATATATATATAGTATTTATATATTATATTATTAGTATATATAGGGTATAGAGATGTATTTCAAACAGAAATTTCTTCACTTTCCATTCTTCATAGTCAAAAACTACAGATGCTACGGGAAAAGGAATAACAAGGTCGAATGCTGGTCATTTGTAGTGCGGAAAATGTTAAGAAAAAAAAAAAAAAAAAAAAAAAAAAAAAAAAAAAAAAAATAGCTAAAAGCTACTATATAATTTAATGCGTAAAGAAAAAATACTTATTGTTTGAAGTCCTGGTTAAAAATTTTGGATAGGAAATGTAAAAAAATATAAAAATAAAAACTAGTTATTAGAAAATTAATAGGTAATAATGATTAAAGTTTACTAATTTATCCAGGAAACATTTAATTGGTACTCGGTAAATATAATAGAAATTCTATTAAGATTTTAGTTTTTTTTTCTTTTTTTTACTAAAAGAAACTTTGATGCAATGAGTCGGGGTCTCTCGCCTTCAGGGGACGTACGGTTAGGATACCCATAATATCCCCCTCGGGAGGGTTCCGGAACCCCCTGCATCTTCTGGTATTGGGGTGTCGTCGGCGGGTTCCTCCGCCCCTCCCTACGGGTATGAAAACATCCCCCTGTGTTCCCCTCCTCGGTCTCGAGCCCAGCCCTGACATTGCATGTAATCTACTTACAAATAAATTATAGGTAGCTTATATATTATCATAATCTATATTATAATAAATCATATATATATATATTGTATAGTATATATATAATCTTATCTATTATATATATAGTATTATATCTATGTCCCTGCCCTAAATTAACCAAGGCCACTCTTATTTTATTTATTATTATTATTTTTTTTTGTTTTTTAACTTTTCTCACTAACAATATTTAACCAAGATTCCAAAATGTTTTCCTTTTGCTGAGTAGCTGCAGTTGTAGTTTTTTACATATTTTACTTTTTTTTTCTTCTTCTTTTTTTAACATTTCTCCCGCCACTAATTGGACGCCAATCACTCTTAAATGTATCGAAATTTTACAACTAATGCGTATTGTATTTTGATGCTCATCATGTTGAAAAAAATATATTTTGCCGTTATTGAATACTATAATCCATATATATAATAGTTATCAAACCTATTATATTATTAGACTTATACTATTATTATTTTTATAATTTTATATTAGCTATTATAATTATCTAATATAATATTTATATATATTATATTTTATTAGTAAAAGTTTATAAAATAAATATACAATAACATATATATCAGTATTATTAGTATTTTATATTATATATAAAAGTATATATATTTATTATATATCTATATAAGTATATAATATTGTAATATAAGAAAAAGAACTTATTCAAAGTTTATGTGTATTTCATAATATTATACATATACCGTACCTATAAATGAACAATGTCTATAATATATATGATTATATATGATATGATAAATATATGTATATATATATATAAATGATGATGATGATGAACGTGTTATATTTACGTATTAATAAAGTCATATTATATATTAAAATATATATTAATATATTGAGGGGTGGTGAAAAATACCAGTTTTTTTTAATTTTTTTTTTTTTTTTTTTAAAAAACGTTTTTTTTAAATCAAAATGTAGTATTTTTTGGGTTTTTTTTTACATTTAACCGTTTTTTAAATGTATACTAAAGATGTTTTATTATACAGTGCAGTTACCCGATAGCTGTTATCATGCTGTGATTTTATTATGACTGATTTTTATATCTTATATTTAAATTATATACGTATAATATATATCTAACATATTATCTATATATTATAATAGATTTTTAACTACTACTAATAATATAAAATAATATATCATGTAGTATATATCAATTTACTGTATATTAGTATATATAGAAGATCAAAAAAAGGTGGCGTGCCTTAGGGATTGTGGGAGAAGATGTGAATGGTAGGAAGGGGATGATCTCTGTGAGAGGAGAGTATGTGTGTAATAGATCTTATTGTAAAAGCCAGCGTATCCATCAAGTTTTACTAGAAGTTGTGGTAGGTAGAGATGGGTATGCGATCAGTGAAAGATGAATATGACTTTTTGTGTTGGTGTAGTAAGATGGATATGTGAAGTTTGTGTTGGTATGTTAAAGTCCGTGAGGAGTTTAGAATGGGATTTCGTCATGTTATTTTGTACTAAGTTGGTAAATAGTTTGACGTTAACTAGTGGATGGAGTAGGAAGTTGATCTGACGGAATAGGAAGTGTAAATAATTAAGTAGTGGAAAGAGTTTAAGTGACAAGTTAATTTTGCGGAGCATATTTTCAACATTACGTGTAAGGTACGTTGAATGTGAACAATACACATGTCTTAACATAGAAGGGTGAGGGGTATGGAGAGGGGGGGTGGCGAGGGTGGTGGGGAGGGCAAATTGATTTACTGTGGCGTGTTGCTAAAGTAGGAATAAGAATCGTTCAACAGTGAGTGGTGGAAGATTGGAGAGGTGATGGCAAAGCGGTGTCAAAAGTATCATAGAGATAGTGGTGGTGGATTTGTACTAATAGCGAAATGCATGAAGTTTCAAAAGAAAAAGAGATGCTTAGAATTATATAAGGAGAAAAATGAATGCTAAAAGGTGCCTCAATCTGGGAAAAGGAAGATGGGTAAATAGATCATTTGGAAGGAGGATGAAATGGGTGACAGAACAGAGGTGAAGTACGAGCTGTCTTCTGAGAAGGCAGCGCATAGAGAGTGTAACAATTAGAATAATAGTGTGCGAACCTGCTTAGAAGTAAATGATAGGGAATGTCGTTTTTGTTAACTGGTGAAGGAGTGGTAGCTGTGGAAAGAAACACTCTGAAGGAATCTGATATAATATGTGGCAGGTAATGAAGAGAGTGTCTACTGACTGTAGGCTGAGTATGGATAGCTGGTGCATGCAGCATTGGCTAGTAGGAATACGGGTAGTGTTTGTGGGATTTGTGAAGCTGTTGGAGGATTTGGTAATGCCACATTCAGCTAAATATGAAGATGGTAAGGGTCTCTTTCGCAGGTATGAAGCAAATGATTACTAAGGTGACATGACGTCATAAAACGAACGCCTGGAGGGAGGTCAAGATTGGTGATTGAATATGGATCTTTGAAGTTGGTAAATTAAAGCGTTATGGAGGTAAAGTAACGTCGTGTATCAGACGGATAGGGAGTGAGGATGAGACGCAGCTACAGTAAGTGCTTAAGTAAGGGTAAGGGAGAGTAGCAGGGAACTGTAGAATTATAGGGTATTTAGTTATTATTGCTAGGGAAATAATAATATGTGTCCTTTTTGGTTTGTGTGTCGAAATAATTTCGCATAGTTTACTAGTTATTTAATTGAAATGCAAGGATATTTAGTTTGAAAAAATCTTGGCCTATCCATTACATTGATAGCAAAATGAATCCTAAGCCGGATAAAGGAAATGACAAAATATTCACTTGAAATTGAAAGAGGTTCTTTGTTAAAATCTGATAAACCGCTTCCGTTGGTGGTTGGTGCAGCTCTGTAAACCTTAGGTTGCTATTTTGATTTGCCTCATTATTCATATTATCATCTTAAATAATATTAATAGATAGAATTATAAAACTTTATTACCTTTCATAGTCTCCAAGTTCTGGAAACTTTTCGGAAACTGATTCCATATATGCACGAGCAGCTTTTCTGGATCCATAATAATAATCCAAAATTGAAACAAGATTTCTCGTCCGTTCCCAAAACGTCATGTATTCACTGTATGCTGTCCTAAGGTTAGGCATCACTGCAGGACTAACTAAGTGACCATCATTTATCAATGAGAAAATTTCCATTCCTGGAGTTACAATCTGTACAAAGGGAAGATCGTTATCCATTAAGTAAATAAAAGAAGCTTCAGAGAAATGAGACAACGATAAAAGAAGATCAAATGTCTTCCTATTCTTCCATATTTCCAAGGTACGTTTGTCTTTCATAAATGTCCTGATTTTTATGTCCTCATAAATTGCAAGCAGATTATATAAATCTGCATCCCAATCAACACCTGCGTCATCCATTATTTTTTCAGAAGCCGTCACAATTTTCGGCATGAAAATAACTTTAAGATTTTTATGCTCTCTTGGAAACTTAAACGCAGTAATGAGGGTAACATTGTGACCAGCATCGAGAAGTCCGTTCGTGACGAAGTTCACTAAAGTATTTTTCACTTTTATTCAATTATTTGGAACTAAACTAATATAATTGATACAACAGCAAAAGGGTATTAATTGTTACCATAAGGCAGCACTTCTGTTGGCATCAATTATATTATATATATATATATATTCATATATATAGTATTATATATTATAATAATATATATATATATATTTATATATATATATATATTATATATATAGATAAAAAATATATATAATTAATATATATATATATTATATAATATATATATATATATATATATATTATATATATATATATATATATATATATATATGATATAGTTATATATATATATATACTATATATTATATATAAAATTCATATATATATATTATATATATTAATATTAATTATATATATTAATATATATATATATATATATAATATATTATATATATATGTAATATTAATTATATATATATATATATAAATATTATATATATAAATATTATATTATAATATTATATTATATATAATTATATAATATAATAATAATATATATATATATATATATATAGATGGAATGAATAACTTTATATTATATATAATGGAATTAATATAATTTCTATTATAATTATATATAATTCAATTTTTAGGCATAAATATATTTATTATATATTATTAAGATATAATATTAAATTTAGAGTATGTATTAAAGAGTTGTTCAAATAATATTAACCTGTATATTACTATATTTCTTGCACTTTTTTTTGACTGGAGTATACTCATGTGCTTTCAACACATTACAACACACTTTTCTTTATTCGTAATATATATTATATATTAATTAATATTATTAATAATATATAATAATATATATAAATATATATAATATATATATATTAATATATATAATTATTACATAATATAAATATATATTTAATATATAATATATATATAATAACGCTAATGAACGTTATATATTCAAATATACAAGTCTACTACGATAAGTAGTAAACCTAATCATTATAACTAACTATATATAGTATAATATATAATTAATATATGATTATATATATATATAATATATATATAATATATTATATATATACTATATTATATTATATATATTAATATTATATATAATAATTTATATTTAATATATATATATATAAATATTATATATATTAAATATAATATATATAATTGAATATATTTATATTACATATTATATATAATATATATATTAATATATATGTAATAATTATTTAATATATATTAATATTATGATTAAATAATGAATAGACTAATATATATTATAATAATATATAATAATAATTATA
>JABUQX010023824.1:0-10000 GCA_015478945.1 Trachelipus rathkii | reverse complement strand
TTCACATCTTCATTTCCACCACATAGATGGTTTCTTCCTCGTTCCTCCATACCACTTGACACCCAGCGTTTCGGTTTCACTAATAATTTTCTGCAAATTCATGTTTGTTTTCTCCACTTCGTCAACTTTCCTTTATTTTTCCTTATACCTTTCTCTCTCCCTCTCTCTCTTCCAGGGCTTCAACTTTAATCACTTTTCTTTTTTCTCCAACCTGCCACTTTATTTCCTGTACCCTCAGTTTGCAACCACCAATCTATGATCTGAGTCAAAACTAACTCCAGGAAGCACTTTAATATCCTCCACTGTTCTGTAAGACACTATGAAATAATCAATAATGGATTTTTGGTTCCACCTATTTCTCGTGATCTTATGAGATTCCTTGTTTTGAAAAAATCCATTCATAATTTTTAAATTCCTTTCTCATGCATTATCTACGAGCTCTTTCCCCTGGTTTCCTCTTTTTCTCCATTGTGACCCATATCCTCTCCACTCATTTCTCTCCTTTCCCACTCTGGCATTAAAATCACCCATCAGTAGAAGTGCAGCATGTCCTCCGCTTCCACTGCCACACACTTCCATCCAACAAATCCAAGACCTCTCCTTCTCTCCTTCTGGATGCCCCTGTTGCTGTGCATATACTTGATATAATCGGTATTTTTTCCTCTTGATCTTAAAGGTACTCACAATCAATCTCCCTTTACCCGCTCTCACTTCACTACTGTATGAACGGGCAATCTTTGTCCAAAAATGAAACCTCACACCATGTTTCTTTATTTCCTACGATCGACTCCTCTGTAAGCAACACACATATCCTCCGCCCAAATCTCTGCCACTTTCTTCACCTTCCACTCTCATCTCCGACACCCCACCACATCTATCAGTCTGGCCTTCATCATCTCCACGATCTCCTCCTCTTTTCCTCTATACGTACCCACATTTATTGAACCAATTTAATCGTTTTAAAAGACAATCCAAATTCGTCTAGTCCTTATATATATTATATATATATATATATATTATAAATAATATATATATATATATTATATATATATATATATATTATATATAATATATTATATATATATAATATATCATATTATATATAAGGAATGTTTAGTCTTGAAATGAAAATGGTTCATCATTAACTACCTTGACATTAAAAATAAAACTGACCAATGAAAAATAGAAGAAAGAAAGTTACTTGAAGTTAAATGCTTCTTAATAAAAGATAATAAATAATAATAATAATAATAATTAATAATAATAATAATAATAATAATAATAATAATAATAATAATAATAATAATAATAATAATAATAATAATAATAATAATAATAATAATAATAACTATTGCTAGCTAATACTAATAATAAGTTAAATCATATAACAACAATTTGATAATATAATAATAATAATAATAATAATAATAAAATAATGATAATAATAATAATAATAATAATAATAATAATAATAATAATAATAATAATAATAATAATAATAATAATAATAATAATAATAATAATAATAATAATAATAATAATAACTATTGCTGACTGAGTACTCTATACCTGAGGTTGCTGTTTTTATATGCTACTGTTTATTATTCATATTATCACCCAAAATAATCTTAATAGGTAAAATTGTGAAATTAAAATACCTTTCATAGTCTCCAAGTTGGGGAAAAATTTCTTTAACTGATTCCATATATCCTCGAGTAGCTCCTTTGACACCATAATAATAATCCAAAATAGACACTAAATTTCTAGTGCGTTCCCAAAAGGTCATGTATTCGCTGTACTCTGATCTCAGGTTGGGCATCACTGCAGGACTAACTAAGTGACCGTCATTGACCAAAGGAAATATTTCCATTCCTGGAGTAACAATTTGTACAAATGGAATGTCGTTATCTATCAAATAAGGAAAAGAAGGTTCAGAGAAATGTGACAACGTTAAAAAGAGATCAAAATTCTTCCTTTCCTTCCAGATTTTCATTGATCGTGTATCCTTCCAAAATGTCTTAACCTTTATATCTTCGTAAATCTTAAACACAATGTATATATCTTTATTCCAGTCAAGACCAACATCATCCATTATTTTTTCTGATGCCGTCAAAATTTCCGGAACCCAAATAACTTTAAGATTTTTGTGTTCTCTTGAAAACTTAAATGCAGTAATGAGGGTAACATTGTGACCAGCATCAAGAAGTCCGTTTGTGACGAAGAACGCTAAAGTACTTTCACTTTTCTCACAATTTGGAATTGAAACTAGGATGTTATAACCATAACATAAGGGAATAAATGATAACCATAGGAGCCGCATGTTGTTTGCATTAATGTACACTTCTTTAATATATATATATATATATATATATATATATATATATATATATATATATATATATATATATATATATATATATATATATATATATATATATATATATATATATATATATATATTATATAATAAACTTCTGTAATTTACAGAAACTAATTCAAATCCAATAATGCAAAATGATAACTGTTTCATATCAAAGAAAAGATTTAATCGCAAGCAAAATCTTCTTCCAACTTTTCAATGTAGTTGAATGTTGGCTTTTTTGGTAATAAAAGTAATGAAAGTAATAAAATAGTAATTATAACTTTTAATATTATTAGAAATTAATCCTTAAAAAGGAAAGGGGGGGCTACTACTCTTCTATGATAAAAAAATACTTTAAATTCTAGTTTTCAAGCTTGATTTTTATACAGCAGATATAGAAATATATAGGTTAGGTTAGGTTAAGTTTAGGTTAAGTTAGGTTATATTAGGTTAAGTTTAGGTTAAGTATATACTAAAATGATATCATTCATTATTGAATTAGAGTTGAAGAAGAAGTATCGTGAAGTGCCGTACTGGGTGAATTGCGACACTGTAATTTCAGTAATAAACTAAACCAGTAAAAAGGAGAGAAAAGAAAAATTACTTGGGAAGTAACATGCTTCTAATAATAATAATAATAATAATAATAAAAATAATAATAATAATAATAATAATAATAATAATAATAATAATAATAATAATAATAATAATAATAATAATAATAATAATAATAATAATAATAATAATAATAATAATAATATGACACACACACACACACAATAATTATACAATAATAATACACACACACACACACACACACACACACACACACACACACACACACACACACACACACACACACACACACACACACACACACACACACATGACTACTGCGATTGAGCCCCTCAAAACCCGAGAGATTTGCTGTTTTTATATGCTATATTATTCACACTATCACTCGAAGTAATCTAGATAGGTAAAATTGTGGAATTCAAATACCTTTCATAGTCTCCAAGTTGGGGAAACATTCTTTAACTGATTCCATAAACTCGAGTAGCTTTGATACCGGAATAATAATCCAAAATAGACACTAAATTTCTCCTGCGTTCCCAAAAGGTCATGTATTCGCTGTACTCTGATCTCAGGTTGGGCATCACCGCAGGACTAACTAAGTGACCGTCATTGACCAAAGGAAATATTTCCATTCCTGGAGTAACAATTTGTACAAATGGAATGTCATTATCTATCAAATATATATGATATCAGAGAATGACAACAGATCACCCATCCCAGTTTGCTGATCGTATGTCTTTCCAAATGTCTTAACCTTATATCTTCATAATTCTTCACACAGTGATTATATCTTTTATTCAGTCAAGCCCCATATCCATTATTTTTTCTGATGCCGTCAGAATTTCCGGAACCCAAATAACTTTAAGATTTTTGTGTTCTCTTGAAAACTTAAATGCAGTAATGAGGGTAACATTGTGACCAGCATCAAGCAGTCCGTTTGTGACGAAGAACGCTAAAGTACTTTCACTTTTCTCACAATTTGGAATTGAAACTAGGATGTTGCAAACTATAACATAAGGGAATAAATGATAACCATAGAGCTGCATGTTGTTTGCATTAATGTACAGTTTTAACAGGTATATATATATATATAAATATATATATATATATATATAAAGTATATATATATATATATATATGTTATATATATATAAGTAAATAGAGATAAATATATATATATATATATATATATATATATATATATATATATATATATATATATATATATATATATATATATATATATATATATATATATTTACTTTATATATATATATATATATATATATATATATATATATATATATATATAAGTAGTAGGAGATCGATTCCGCACGACGACCTTGACCGACCTTGACCTTTTTTGACCTTGACCCTTTTTGAGCCCATTTTTTACCTGACCTGACCTTTTTGGCCTTGACCTTTTTGGGCCTTGACCTTTTGGCAACCCAAATTCTTTGAGAACCCAAATTTTGGCAACCCCAATTTTTGGCAACCCTAATTTTTGGCAACCCTTCTTTGGCAACCCTAATTTTTGCAACCCTTCGAAGAAGGGTTGCGCCAAACGGTTGCGTAAGCAACCGTTGTACGTACCCCACCCTAATTTTTTCGACCAACCCTTTGGTCTTCCATGGGTCATTTTTTGCCCACGGTAATTTTTGGCCACCCTTTAGGGGCTTAGCCCTATTTTGATGTCTTTACCTTTTTTGTCCTTGACCTTTTCTCCAAAGCTTGACAGATACCATGGGTCAATTTTGACCCACGGTAATTTTTTGTCCTTCCTTTAGGGGCTTAGCCCTTTTTGTCTTTACCTTGTTTGACCATGATATTTCGGCCTTGACCTTGCCATATACCATGGGTCAATTTTGGCCCACGCCAATTTTTTGCCCACTCGTGGCCCACCCGTCACATATTTCGTTCCTAACTTGAACGTATGTATGGATCTATCCTAACTTGAACACCTACACACACACACACACACACACACACACACACACACACACACACACACACACACACACACACACACACTTACACTTATACATACATTCACTATGACACTTACACTCACCCATAGATACTTGCACTTACATTTACACTTATACACACGTACAAACACACGACCAATCCTTTGGTCTTCCATGGGTCAATTTTTTGACCCACCCTACTCTTGTCCATGGGTCAATTTTGGCCCACCCTAATTTTTCGGCCAACCCTTTGGTCTTCCAGGGTACAATTTTGAGAACCCAAATTTTTCGGTCAACCCTTTTGTATTCCAGGGTACAATTTTGATGCCTCAGCTTTGATGCCTCAGCTTTGATGCCCCAACTTTGATGCCTCAACTTTAATGCCCCAGCTTTGATGCCCTCACCTTGTTGATGGCTCAACTTTTTGATGGCTCAACTTTTATGGCTCAACTTTTGATGGTGTCATCTTTGATGGTACCTATATTGTTGGTTCAGCTTTGATGACTCAGATTTATTGATGGTTCAACTTTGATGGTTCCCAATCACCGTAAGGAGTATCTAGTGATGTTCTATTAGTGTTCTATGAGTATTAGATGAGTGCCAGGTGAGTGCCAGGTGAGTGCCAAGTGAGTGCCAATGAGTGCCAAGTGAGTGCCACATAGTGCCAACTGAGTGCCACTTTTTTCAAGCCTTTTCTAGCCTCCCCTGAGCCTAGAATAGCCCTAATATGGGTGTCTACCCCTAGGTTATAAGGTATGAGGAATCGATTGGTGTATATTACAAGTTGCTAGGATGCTTCCTACTATGAGTTAGTCTTTTTCTAACACTTATACACACTATGTCACTTATACACACATACACTATGACACTTATACACACATACACTATGTCACTTATACACACATACACTATGACACTTATACACACATATAGACACTTACACTCACCCATAGACACTTACACTCACCCATAGACACTTACACTTACCCATAGACACTTGCGATTGGTGTATATTATAAGTTGCTAGGATGTTTCCTACTATGAGTTAGCATTTTCTAACCTTTTCTAACCTTTTCTACCCTACATCATAGAACAGAGCTAATATTGATGTCTTCCCCTAGGTCATAATTGGAACACCAAGGCGCAGCATGCGCCCTCCGCGCAAAGACAGTCAACCCCGCACCCGCAGGTGCGACCCGCCGCGTCCCCGTCCGCCGCGTCCCCGCCCGCCGCGTGCGCCCGCAGGCGCAATATTTCCGCGTACCCGCCCGCCGCGTGCGCCCGCAGGCGCAATATTCCCGCACGAATGAAATATATATATATATATATATATATATATATATATATATATATATATATATATATATATATATATATATATATATATATATATATATATATATATATATATATATATATATATATATATATATACTACGAGTCATTCATTTTTATTTCATACTTAAACATTTTTATTAAAAACATTTTCGCGAACCTAAAACTGTAACTCATTACAGACATCTTTTATATTTTACTTAATACTTTTTAATTTATAAATTTTTAAAAATTGTATGTAAGAAGAAAAAACCAGAGTGTCTGATATATAAACATTTTATTTTACTACAACTGTACGAAATTTTATTAAAAACATTAACATTACATACCTTAAAGCAGTAAATCAGTAAATCAATAGAGGTGTTACCTAACACCTAAGGGATTAGTATGCTTTTGTTTTACTGCTTTACTGCTTTAACTCATGTTTTACTGCTTTATCTCATATGTTTTACTGCTTTAACTCACATATTTTTAACTTTACATACCTTAAAGCAGTAAATCAGTAAATCAATAGAGGTGTTACATAGCAACAAGGGGTTAGTATGCTTTTGTTTTACTGCTTTACTGCTTTAACTCATGTTTTACTGCTTTAACTCATATGTTTTACTGCTTTAACTCACATATTTATTAAAATTACATCCCTTAAAGCAGTAAATCAGTAAATCAATAGAGGTGTTACACAGCAACAAGGGGATATGCTTTTGTTTTACTGCTTTACTGCTTTAACTCATGTTTTACTGCTTTAACTCATGTTTTACTGCTTTAACTCATATGTTTTACTGCTTTAACTCATATATTTATTAACATTAAATACCTTAAAGCAGTAAATCAGTAAATCAATAGAGGTGTTACATAGCAATTACTGTTTTACTGCTTTAACTCATGTTTTACTGCTTTAACTCATGTTTTACTGCTTTAACTCATATGTTTTACTGCTTTAACTCATATATTTATTAACATTACATACCTTAAAGCAGTAAATCAGTAAATCAATAGAGGTGTGACCTAACACTAAGGGGGGATTAGTATGCTTTTGTTTTACTGCTTTACTGCTTTAACTCATGTTTTACTGCTTTAACTCATGTTTTACTGCTTTAACTCATATGTTTTACTGCTTTAACTCATATGTTTTACTGCTTTAACTCATATATTTATTAACATTATGTTTTTTATTTTGTTTTAATACTTTTTATTTATTTTAATTATTATTTTTATTTATTTTTATTATTATTTTTATTATTTTTATTATTTTATTTTTATTTTTATTATTATACTTAGTGTTATTTACTTTATGCCTATTGTTATTATTATTTAGAACACACATACACACACACACACACACACACACACACACACACACACACACACACACACACACACACACACACACACACACACTTACACTTATACACACATTCACTATGACACTTATACACACATTCACTATGACACTTACATTTACCCATAGACACTTACATTTACACTTACACACACACACACACACACACACACACACACACACACACTTACACTTATACACACATTCACTATGACACTTATACACACATTCACTATGACACTTACATTTACTCCATAGACACTTACATTTACACTTACACTCACACACAGATTTACTTACACTCACACACAGATTTACTTACACACGCAGATTTACTTACACTCACACAGATTTACTTACACTCACACACAGATTTACTTACACTCACACAGATTTACTTACTACTCCTTCACACAGATTTAGTTCTATACACACACACACACACCCACACACACGCACACTCACTTACACATATAACGTATAATTTATTAAAACATTTTATGTTTTAATTAAACACGTACATTTATATTACTCATTCAAATATAACTAAAATTATTTCAAAGTTTCTTAAAACTTCTATAATAAATCAATCATTATCTTTGAACAAAGAATTTATTATTAACTGTTAATACTTTTTGTTTATAAATTTTATAACTATCAAGTTTTAAAATAACTAAAATTTTATGAAATTTTATTAAAAACATATATTTTACGTACCTTAAAGCAATAAATCAGTAAATCAGTAAGGTCAGCCCCTAGCATCCCTCTACACCAAGCTATGCCACGTTTTGTTCTATTGACTTACTGCTTTACATCATCTTTAGCCATGTAATAAGTATAAAAATAACAAAATAAGTTCTTCTCTGCTAACATAACTTTATTAAAATCTATTCTAGGTTTTTATTTAAAATAACAATTATTCACTTACATTTATATTATTCGCTCGATGTTAACTAAAAATATTTCAAAGTTTTTTAAATAATTCGGATTTTCTTTATTATTATTATTATTATTATCTATGTACATTGACAATCTATCACGAGAAAACACAACAACCCGCACTCCTTACAGATACGAAACTGACCTCTCTCTGTAAAATGTGTTGAAATAACTACTTTAGGCCTAAATTTAGGATAAGCCTTTTTGTAGCCCGGGGCGATTTAGGCCTAATTCCAGGTCAAAATATATTTCAAACTGACCTTTTTCTGTAAAATGTGGTGCAATAACTACGTTAGGCCTAATTTAGGCCTAAATTTAGGATAATCCTTTTTGTATCCCATGCTGATTTAAGCCTAATACCAGGTCAAAAGGTAATTCCAGTATAGACAAGAATCATTGTTATTATTATTATTTTTATAAATATATTTCAAACTGAAACATGTTGGATCGGTAAGATCCTTTAAGCAGGTAAGAAGGAAATGTTTTCCTTACTTGTGATTGGTCGGAGTAATCCTTATCTCTATATGACCTCGTATGTGATTGGTCGAGAATTATTTTATCGTCTTTTGAAAATTAACTTTGTTCTTTAAACTTGTATTTGAGCAGGTGTGTTTTATTATCTTTTAGACCCCAACTCATTTTAAAATCATAGTCATTTTAGCTGTTAAGCGGTGCACAAGTTATCTGATTTGTATTAAAAGTGTTTTATTTTTACTAAGTGTATATCATATTTATAATAAATACTTACATTGAGGAATAATTATTAATTTCACTAGAATAGATAATAATTAATTCACTAGATTTATAGTAGATCACGTGAAGCAAAACGCAAGAGCGCCCGCAAGCGCGACCCGGTGCGGAACCGACGCATGAACCCGCCGGCGTAATATTACTACGCGGTCGCGAAAATATGGAGCGTTGTATTTCAAAAAGACCTAGGGGAAGACATCAATATTAGCTCTGTTCTATGATGTAGGGTAGAAAAGGTTAGAAAAGGTTAGAAAATGCTAACTCATAGTAGGAAACATCCTAGCAACTTATAATATACACCAATCGCAAGTGTCTATGGGTAAGTGTAAGTGTCTATGGGTGAGTGTAAGTGTCTATGGGTGAGTGTAAGTGTCTACGAGTGTAAGTGTGTATAAGTGTCATAGTGTGTATAAGTGTCATAGTGAATGTGTGTATAAGTGACATAGTGTGTATAAGTGTTAGAAAAAGACTAACTCATAGTAGGAAGCATCCTAGCAACTTGTAATATACACCAATCGATTCCTCATACCTTATAACCTAGGGGTAGACACCCATATTAGGGCTATTCTAGGCTCAGGGGAGGCTAGAAAAGGCTTGAAAAAAAGTGGCACTCAGTTGGCACTATGTGGCACTCACTTGCACTATAGCACTCACTGCACTCACTTGGCAACTCATTGGGCACTCATTGGCACTCATTGGCACTCTCACCTGGCACTCACCCTGGCTGCTAAG
>JABUQX010023823.1:0-27500 GCA_015478945.1 Trachelipus rathkii | reverse complement strand
ATTATTATTATTATTATTATTATTATTATTATTATTATTATTATTATTATTACTTAGCTTTGCTTATTCTAAGCTTAAATATTGATGCTATTACTACTACTACCACCACCATTAATAATAATAATAATAATAATAATAATAATAATAATAATAATAATAATAATAATAATATAATAATAATAATAATAATAATAATAATAATAATAATAATAATAATAATAATAATAATAATTAGTTACTACTGTTAGTATTTAATAATAATAATAATAATAAAAATATAATAATAATAATAATAATAATAATAAATAATAATACGCCTTATTCATAATAATAATAATAATAATAATAATAATAATAATAATAATAATAATTTTATCCTTAAAATCAACAAATGAATTTTAGTTAAAGCTTCAAGGCAGCGTTATGTATCGCATTTCCAAAGGTAAGATTAAATCATCGAAGGTCACAAAGGGTCATCCTGAAATAGGTTATTGTACAAAAAACACTCAAAAAATATGTTAAGCCGCACTTATTACATAGCGTGAACTGTATAACCCTTTTTGTGCAAGTGTATGTCCGTGTGTGTGTGTGTGTGTGTGTGTGTGTGTGTGTGTGTGTGTGAGAGAGAGAGAGAGAGAGAGAGAGAGAGAGAGAGAGAGAGAGAGAGAGAGAGAGAGAGAGAGAGAGAGAGGAGAGATTTTTATGCTTATATGTTATAATTTTTTGAGATTTTTCTTGCAAGCTTACGTGTTCTGAGACGCCTTTAAGAACATCTTTATGAATCATCTTTATTGGTTGTTCTGTCGTTAACCTTTGTAGGGAGTACGCAACTCAGGTCTGGGATGATTCTACCCATACAGCTCTTCTTGAAAGAGTTGGGGTGTGGATCTAATCTCTCACCTTATACTATCGGTATTAAAAAGGTCTCTAGTAGTTTGGATGGGTTTTGGTAAGGGTCTTGGAACAAGTGTCTGAGTTTAAATATTTAAGATATATGTTGGATATGAAAAGGGAACGGATGATAGAGTGCAGGAGGAAAGTTGCGAATGGCAGGAAGGTAGCTGGAGCAATTAAATCGTTGGTGGATGTAAAGGAACTAAGTCTTGAGTGCGCTGGGTCTTTACCATGAAGTCATGTTGTTACTGTTGTTAATGTATAGTAGTGAGACTATAGTCTGGAATAAGAGGTATAAATCTAAAGTACAATGTGTTCAGATGGACAATCTTAGGTGTGAGAAGAATTGATAAAATAAGGAATGAAAGTATTAGAGAGTTGTGTGGTGTGAAGAAAGGGGTAAATGAGAGAATAAATGAGAGTACATTGAGATGGTTTGGTCATGTGGAAAGGATGGATGATAGTGGGTTGGTTAAGCGGATGTATAGTGGTGAGTGTGCTGGGAATCGACCGGCTGGGAGACCGAAGAAAAAGTTTATTGAGTCAGTAAAGGAAGTGGATCGAGGAGAAGAAATGTGAGTTTGGCAGAGGTGAGAAAAAGGTCATCATAACAGGAGTGAATGGCAGGGTTTTGTGAGGGTGTTTGGTTGTGGCTACCTGGGCCAAGGGATGAACCTTACATTGACGAGATGCCATAGTGAAGGGTCCCGTCGCGGTAACCGGAAGCTCTAGGTGGATTTTCTGACTGCGACGAATAGTTCTCACTAAAAAGGTATAAAGGGGGCGATAAGGATGGGCTTTCTTTTCGGCTTGCGTCATATTCTTCTACTACTTTTCTGTTTCCAGTGCATGCAACGCACCTCACCCACAGTCTTGGGGAGAGAAGGTCGGTGATGATATATATATATATATAATATATATATATAATATATATATAATAATATATATATATATATATACTATATATATATATAATATAGTATAATATAATATTAATTATAGTATATATATATATATATATATATATATATATATTATATATAATAATAATTATAATAATAATAATAATAATAATAATAATAATAATAATAATAATAATAATAATAATAATAATAATAATAATAATAATAATAATAATAATAATAAATAAAAGCGTCAAAAAATATTGTACCAAAAATGATGATACATGATTATTGTGGAGTTTCGCTAATTAAATAAATAATAAATGCTGCAAAAATCCTATACCCATTCAGCGAACAAAGCATGAAGCTATCCTCTTTTTTTTCTATTTGGGCGAATTCGCCGAAACTCCTAAAAGTCTAAAACGCTAAAAGATATAAGAGAAATTCAGTTGACATTTGGAATTCGTGGAGGGAGGTTGCGTTTATCTGTTCGTCGATAAGCTCCCACTTCAATAGTACTGTGGTAATAGTGTTTCACAAGTTTATTACCAGTGATAGTGTTTTATATTGCTATGTAATGAATGTATAAATAGTTGATATGAACTATCATATAACGTTCTGTGTTAATAAGTTTGAATATACAATTGTATAAGATTCTCTGAAAAAACATTTTTAAAGCCCGCGTGCTTACTATCCAACATTTTCACACAGATCTTTCGAAGAAGGGAGAGAGCGAGGGAGAGAAACCAACAGCTGTATCGTCTTGTAATAGTAAGAATAAAAGTAGGCAACCATCAGTAGAAAAGGTAGGTAGGCTCAAGTTACCGTTAAAAACTAGTTTTGCAAAATCTATTTATCTATCTATCTATCTATCTATCTATCTATCTATCTATCTATCTATCTATCTATCTATCTATCTCTACTATTAATATATAATTATAAAGAAAAAAGACTAAAACTATCTATCTATCTATCTATCTATCTATCTATCTATCTATCTATCTATCTATCTATCTATCTATCTATAATATATATTTATAAAGAAATAAAGACTAAAGACTATCTATCAATCTATCTATCTATCTATCTATCTATCTATCTATCTATCTATCTATCTAATGAACCGAGAGTCCTAAATTTTAAATATAAATATCTTCATGAAATACTATAAAAACTTGAAAATCACCTTTTAAGTTTCATGTGCGATTGTGAATAGATCTAAAGATTTGCAGCCCCCCCCCCTCGTCCTACCCAATATAATTTATGGGCAGGACAAGCTACCACAAGCTACACCCACACTCCCCGCCATTATTATAATAGTATATATAATATATATATTTAATTATTTATATATATATAAAAAAAAAAAATTTATAAAAATTAAAACAATACTTAAACAAAAGAAAAATAAAACGAGGATTGAAGAAAAGATAGGAATTTAAAATACAGATCTAAATAGATAAATGAATACAATAAATAAATAAATAATAAAGTAAATAAATAAAAAATAAATAAATAAATAAATAAATAAATTATCGTATTTATAAAATAAAAATAGCCATTGATAGGCCAAGCTGATTGAGGAGATCTAACATCTCATGATGACGTCTCACGCATTTCATCAAAAATGCATCGAGAGGGAACCGAAAAATGTGTCGATTTACCTTTAATAATAATAATAATTAATAATAAATTTAATAATAATAAAAGTATAAAATAATAAAGTAATATAATAATTTAATAATTATAAAATAATAAAAAAATAATAATATTAATAATAATAATAAATAATAATAATAATATAATAATAATAATAATAATAATAAATAATATAGATAATAATAATAATCATAATAATAATAATAATAATAAAAAATTAAAAAAATAAAATTATTTTACAAAATTACAATTAAAAAAAACATAAAAACAAATCTATTTAAAAAAAAACTTTGTTTTTACATCACTAAAGATTAGAAAATAATCATAATTCATGAATATATATATAATAATAATAATACATAATAATAATAATAATAATAATAATAAATAATTCATTATTATTAAAGAATAATCATTACTTTATCTTAATAATTGAATTATTATAAATTATTACTCTATTTTTATTATTATTCAATATATATATTATTATTATAGATTATTTTCTCCTGTATTTGAAAAAGTAATTGTTAATAAATCAATATATAATAATACAATAATCAATAATAATAATAATAATAATAATATATAATAGATAATCAATAATAATAATTAATAACTCTTGGAAATTTTAAGCATGCTACTACTATTAATGCCATAATAATAATAATAATGAATAATAATAAAAATAATAATAAAATAATCTAATAATAATAATAATAAAATTATTATTATTATTAATCCTACTTTTATATTATATTATTATTCATTATAAAATATATTATTATATATATTATTTGTGGGGTTAATTGATAATATTTTCCGCCTTTATAAATACGAGCGAATCCTGACGGCGAGAAACTCCGCCCGATATTTTCGCCCAATTTGGAAGCCTCTTTCCCGAGGAGATTTCAAAAAAGATCTTCGCTTATCGAACATATGAAATTTATATGGCTATTATAATTTTAATAAGTTGTTTTTGTTTGTTCGTTTTATTATTTGTTTTTTTGTTTTGATTGTTTAGTTTGTCTGATAATAGTGTTTGTTTTTTTTGTTTTGTTTATTTGTTTAAGTTTTTTTTGTTAGTTTCTCTGTTTGTTTTATGTTTTGTTTTGTTATCTCTATGTTTGTTTTTGTTATGCCCTTTATTTAGGTTCGTGTTGTTGTCTGATCATTGTGTGTTTGCTGATTTTCATTTTGTTTTAATATTTATTTGTCAGTTTGTTTTCTTTGTTTGATTTTGTTGTTTTTCAGATTCTTTTTGATTTTCTTATTGTTTTGGTTTTATGTGCACTTATTATTATTATTATTATTATTATTATTATTATTATTATTATTATTATTATTATTATTATTATTATTATTATTTTGGGCTGCTTGCGTGTGTGTGAATTCAATTGAATTTAAAGTGGTAAAAATTTTATTTTAAATATTTGTTATTCAATGTATAATAATAATAATAATAATAATAATAATAATAATAATAATAATAATAATAATAATAATAATAAGGAAAATAGAAACATTACTATTTAAGCTTAAGATTTAAATATTCGACTAAATTATTTGATATAATAATAATAATAATAATAATAATAATAATAATAATAATAATAATAATAATAATAATAATAATAATAATAAAATCGGGTTATTTAGTTAAAGAATTGATTAATATGGCAATAATTATATATGATATTTAAATTTTCACTATTATATATCTTTGTGAGATGAATTACAATGTTTTATTTGGGGTTCTGCTGAGGGAGGGCGGTACCGCCATTTACCTTCACAACACGTCATCATATGTTTGGGGATTTATTAATTACAATATTAAATATTTGGCATTCAAAATAAAAATGGGACTATTATACCAAAATAGGCATTAGATAGACTAAATATATAGTATTATATATATACCGCCTAACTAGTACTATATATAATTATATATTTATTATAATATATAATAGTATATATATAATATAAATATAATATATATATAATATAATAATATATAATATATATATATATGAATATATATATTTAGAATTACTGTTATGAGCAGAATATTTACCAGTTAAAGACATTTATTTAACAAGGACGATGGCAGTTATTTTAGTATTAGGCTATTTGTAAGATTTGGCTTTATTTTTATTATATATACATAAAATTATATGAATACATATATATATTATATTATATATATAGTATATATAATATATATCTATATATAATATATATATATATATTATATATATAATATATATATCGGACGATCAATGCATTCTATTGTGTGTCGTGAAATTGTTAAATCACATGCTTGTGATTATTTGTTTTTTCATCTTTCGCCGAAGGAAGATCGAAACAGAACAAATGCCAAGTTTGTTGGAGTGAATCCTCGAGTGCTACCTTCCAATCTACGAACTTTTGCATCATTGTGAAAAAATAAATAAATCTGATGATTCATTAGATTTTTTTAATTTTTAATTTTTTTTATTTTTTGGTAATAGTCGGGCAGAACCACGGCAATACCAATTTTTATAAGCATTACAGCCATCAGTGGTAGAACACTCGCCAAACAACGAGGGTCCCAGGTTCGCAACTGGTTCGGTTGGTGAGAATGTGACTATTCTCTCCTTGGGCTTGGCTTCGTCCAGCTCGGACGTTAATTGAGTACACCCCCTCCTAGATTAGGGCTCTGCCTGTGAGCGGTGGTGTTTATCTGTAAAAAAAATACCAAGGGCAAGTTGTAATAAAGCCTAAAATGAAAAAAAATATGTCTGACGTCTTCTAGAAAAAAGGTTAAAGATTCGCAAAGTGTTAAATAATCCTGTAGGATTTTAATTGTATCCTAATTGACCGGAACTTTTTTATCGCACTTTACGATGTAGGCGACTATACAAAGCGTGAGGTAAAGTTTGACTTTGATCATTGTATGTGTCATAGAATTATAAATCCGTTGCCTTTTTTTTTTTGAGTATTTTAATTGATATTATTGTGACATGCTTGAAAAAAAATAATTGGAAAATTATTTTTCTACAAACCTATTAAATAAATGCCTTAATAATCATTATTGGTGAAATAGTTGAGACAAAAATTGAAAACATAATGACAAATTCTACAACAATAGTGGCAAACAACACAAGTTAAGCTTGTCTACACCCAAAATATTATATTCGATAACTCATAACAAGTCAAGTTTGTTAATATAAAAGTTTGTATATTAAAATCGAGTACTCTTATGCATCTTATATTCATTTTTTTTTATATAAAAATAAAAATTCTTGTAAAATAACCGAAGACGGGAAAAAAAATTAATAATAAATTTTTATTTTTCAAGGGGTGGGTAATTTTTATACCGCTACATTACGTTATACTCAATTAAATGCAGTTAGAAAAGAAGAAAAAAGATGATTTGACAAAATAGGAATGTCAAGAACAAACATAAATAATAAATTTAGGAGGGTAAAATTTTGTTTTTTTTGTTTTTAATAGCGAACCTTGTCTACGAACTTTTTTATTTTTGTAAATATTTATGATTGTATGCATGGTGTTGGTTGATACTTACTATTTTCTCAATTATATTTATTATACACACACTTTCAATACCATCAAGTTTCAAATTTAATTGCACTATAGAATTAATCATACTTTATTTACGGGTTTGTGATACTTTTTTATTACTTAAAATGCACCAAATCTTCTTCAAACCCCTAATCTGTATTTTCCAACATAATTTCATCCTATAATAATATATACATTAAATAAATATAATATCTATATAATATATAATACTATAATTAGTAAAATAAAATGAATTACATATATATATATAGATATACTATATATATATGTAATAAAAATATTAAATACTATATATAGATATAATATATATAGTATACTACTTATATATATATATTTACAAAAAAGTCGAAAGTGATATTCTAATTGAAGATTCTTGAATAGTAAAGTTTTGTGACATATAAACCAAGATCGAAAAGAGCGTTGAGGTCAGAAATGATTCACCTCTCCGCCATTGTACCGAAAACGACAACGGCAGTTCTGCAACTAACTCCGTTGTTAAATTGTCAGGATATATATGATAAAGTGAGCTCCCCTTACATATGACGTAGACTTAAAACGATTTTTCTTCTCTCTCTCACACACACACACACACACACACACACACACAATATATAAATATATATATAATATAATAAAATAAGTATATATATATAATATATATATATTATATAATTATATAACCATATATATATATATATATTATATAATTACAAGCAAAATTTTCAACACGATTTTAAAAAATCCCACTCTATGCTATAATCACACACACACAAACTATATACATATATAATAATACCTACTTATAATATATATTCCCAATATATACTTATACATATATACTATATATTATATACTATACTATATATATACTTACTATATATATATTAATATATACTATATAATATAAATATATATATAAACCCTGTAAGGTGTGTGTTTGTGTTTCATTTGGCTACCTTACTTTTTTACAATGTGGCTCAATACCTCCTTCTCCTAAACTAGCTCCTGAAGTCTCGGATCGTGATGTATATTTAATTATCTTTATATTTAAAAATAATAATCAAATCAATAAAATAATATAATAAAAATAATTAATAATAATAATAATAATAATACATAAAATAAGAATTAATATAATAATGATAATAACTAATAATAATTCATAATAATATTTAAGGCCTATATACTATATAAATTATATATAACTACACAATACTCTATAACAATACATAGTATATTATATATATATACGCCGTACCTATATACAACTATATATACCAGTCCTACTAAAATAACACTCACCACACCCTAATAATACCATACATACCATACACCTATATACTACCAAATCCACATAAATACTACGCACTAACGATTACTACTCAATGTATATTATATATAACTTTACACCCCAATAACCACAATAATAACATACACCCATAATAGACCACTAACTAACTATATAATATAATATTATACTATATAACTATAAACTCACATAATACAACCAGCCGTATAATAAGCCCACTACCCACTCCTATACATATAAAACACCAACCAAACCAACCCTAACACATACCACCCTAACCTACCCTAAATACATATATAAGCATACCATACAATACCATATACCCACTAAAACCATACATAAAAGATATATACTACATACTAACACATATATATAACACTCATAATAATAAATATAATACTATAACTATAAAATAATAACTATAAAATATCCTTTGCATTAAGAATATATATATATATACTACATAATATATATAATATATATAATACATATCTTTGATGAACTTGTTTTAGAGTTGGAGGATCACGTGATTGATTACGTCATCAATCACAGACGATATCCAGACCTAGGCGGGCGCGCGCTCCTCTTTTGCTACAAAAGCTGAAAAATATATTCATATAACTCGTTTCTTTTAGTTTCCACTTAATATATTATATATATATATATATATATATATATATATATAACATAAAAATTATATAAATTATACTATATAAGTATATATATATATATATATACTATATAAGTACTATTATAAATAATATAAAATATATATAATATAAATATATAGTATATATATATATATTATATTATAGTATATTAATTAATATAATATATTTCTTTATATATATTATATATAATATATATATATATATATATATATATATGCAGCAATAAGTTTTAGTAAATAAAGCCGTTTTCGTTTTTGCATTTGTGCTAAAAAAATGCTTAAGTTTTCGTTCGTTTTTGTCAAATTTAGCGAAAAATCGAGTAAAAAAATGCTCATCAAACGTAAGGAATTTCCTTAATTCTGTAAGGTTGCTATTTTATACAGAATTTTATTCTATATTACACAGAATTAGGGAAATTCTTTACGTTCGGTGAGCATATTTTTACGATTTTGCGCTAAGTTTGATAAAAACGAACGAAAACTAAAGTATTTTTTAGCAAAAATGCAAAAACGAAAACTTCTTTAATATAGATTAATAGCGGGTAGATAGAGAAAACCGGACTCATCAGAGGTCGAATCACTTTATTCAGGAATTGAGAAACAATGTAAAAGACTTTTCACCGTTGATCCATCCTTAAAGCCAAACAACTTTGATTCCAGAACAACTTCTAATCGAGCGTACCACCGTAAAGGCGACACCGTCACGGTTTCACTGTCCTTCCCTCGATGTTAGAGAGAGAGAGAGAGAGAGAGAGAGAGAGAGAGAGAGAGAGAGAGAGAGAGAGAGAGAGAGATTTAAAACCCCATACATCCATTCCCGAAGCGCTTCTTGCCTTAATTCGTCTACCGCTTTATTTCCTGGATAAGAAAAAAAATCATTGGTGTCGATCTCATCTTTGCGTTAAAACATCATCATTTAATTTTAGAGACAGGAGAATGACGCAGCACATTTTGATGCTTTTTTTTTTCTTTCCCGAAATTCGCTTCTCTTTGTTAAGTCCTTTATGGATTTTTGGATATGAGTCTGCATTTAATGCTACTCAACACAGTTTTCTTCGCTTCCATATATATATAATAATATATATAATAATATAGATATATATATATATATATATTTATATACTAAATATATATATAACTACTAATATAGTTATATATATATATATATATATATATATCATTATAATAATCATCCACTATTATTACTATATATATAATATACATATATATATAATATATTATATATTATAATATAATAATATATACATCAATAAAATATTTCCTCGCTGGCTCAAGCTGAACACTCAATGTAACCTCGAGAAACGGCGAGCATCCTACCACCGTAAAACAACACATCTTGCACTAAACAGCGAAAACTTGTTAGGAGGAGTTCTAATTTTTTTTTATCTTTATTTATTCGAGTGGAAAATATTATATAAAAAAAAATTTTTTCCACCATTTAATTAACGAAAAACTGCGGTAAAGTTTCTGACAAGAATGGCGCCCCTATCGCCATGTATCCTTTGTAGTTAAAGGGACAAAATGGAATAGAAAGTAAAACGGCACTTTACCGTTTGGTAGCGGTAACGGAAATAATGTAACGCAAAGATGCAGAGTCGGATATCACCACACCCATACTTTTTAAAACCCTAGAGAAAAATAAAAATTTATTTTACAAAAAAATATTTTTGAACTAATAAATGCAAAAAAAATAAAAAAAAAAAAAAAAATTTCCTGCTGATTCCAAATCGCAAATTTGTTTTTATTGTAGTGCTTTGCCTGTCTCTTAAGTGACATGATGTCAGCTCTTAGACACTGACCAATAACCGTTATCCTACGTATAGTTTTACCTGCTAATATATATACTAATATATATATTACTATATAATATTATATATATAACTAACTATTATATATAATATATATATATATATAATACAATAACTATATATTAATAACTATATACTAAATACTATAAATAATATATATAATATACTATAATATATTTAGAATATATATAACTCATTAATATATCATAATTCGTTTATAAATAACATTGATGACATGTAACAAAACATATAAAACATAATATAAACTAATGATAAACAAAAAACAACACAATTATATAATAATCTATGAGCATTCTGTCGCTCTATTAGCCGTGCCTATAAACTTTCCTTTAATAGACTAAAGAAAGAGCCTACTCTGTAAAAGATTTCCCATCACGAATTCAAACTTTTCATGCAAATCGAAAGCTATCGCGTGCCTTATAGATATCCAAGTATATTCTTATATAATTATCTGAGCGAGAGCGGACAAGACAGCAACTATAAAAAATATAATACGTTCAATGTGTTACCTTTTTTATTTTTAAAGACGAGTAACCAGCATACCTACTTCCAACCTCATTCACCCCACTAGAAATAAGCAATATCAATATAAACCTCAACGATTTGCAAGCTGAAGTTCTGAACCTCATGTCCAACATTCCCAATTTAGTTTGGTATCATAATAGAGGGAGTCTAATGCACATTTAGTCATTAGTTAAGGTTTGTTTATTAGTTTACTACATATCTTAATTTGATATTAAAGAAGAACACTCTATCTTGCAAAGTTTAATGACGTTAAATAAACGTATACAAACGTCAGCATATATATATAATAGTAATAATATAATATAAAATCAATACTAACATGAAAAAATGACAATAAGTATAAATATAAAATCATAAAGTAATATAATATATAATAAATATACTATATACTATAATAATAATAAAAGAAATACATAAGAATTATAATAAAATATAAATCATAACATGATAATAATTAAATGATATAAAAATAATAACATAACTATCATAAATAATAATAATATATCAATAAATGTAAAAGTTACTTAACACGCCCACACGAACCGGCGAGCTCGGTATCAAAAAAAGAATTTTGCACATGTAGCCTCTAATGGATACATAAATAGAGTTTTAGGTCGAAATGAAAAAAAAAAAAAAAACAAAAAAAAAACAATCATATCTCAAAAACACTACAATAGCTAACAGCGAAAAGGAATACATTTTTGGAAACTTGGTAAAATTTTACATAGCGGAAAACGTATTAAAGTATACCCCAAGGGTATACCGCCACCGATGGCAGCATCAGGGATCTCTCGGTCCTCTCCGGGAACTACGGTGCAGGCTATTTCCCCCCCTTCCGGGAGGGTCTCCGGATACCCCCCTCTCTGGTATTTGGTTGTCGCGGGGATTCCTCCGCCTCCTCCGCCCCTCCCCTACGGGTATTGAAAACGTCCCCCCTGTGTTCCCCTCGGCTCGAGCCCCTACATTTCCGGTGTAATACATTTTCAAATAATATATTATTCGCCCTAACAGATAAAAAAAAAAGAAAAAAAAAAAAAATTATTTCGACCCTAGATAGGAACATCATTTAGTATCATATAATGCTACGCTGTGGTATTAAAATTTTTTTGTTATCGCCCCACCTCCCCGAGTTCCAGTAGAATGAAAAAGAAAGGACGTTAAGTAAACTTTGTTCGCGGTAGGTGTATTAGTAGGGATATAATATATATATAAATAATAAAATAATATAATATTATTAAAGAATATAATAAAATATAAGAAAACCCCCCGAAAAATCTATAAATAATATAATAATAAAAATACTATATAATATAAAAATATAAATCATTATATATAGGTATGAGTAGTAGTATATGTATTAGTATAAATAATAATAATATAAAATAGGAGAAAAGCTCTTAAGGATAACAATCAATTAAAAGGAGAGTTTGGGAAATAAAACAAACATTAAACAATCAATAAAATAAACAGAATTACAAAAACAGATAAACCTAAATACCAAAAAGTTTTTTATTAAAAAAATAAGAAAAACAATACACACCCCTTGACGCAAATATATGCCATAATTCTAAAGGAGGTAACTGCTTGATAGGTAGATTACTACCTAGGATCCGAACCAGTATCGAACCAAAACCCCTTGCCTTGACGGACCCTGTCATTCATACGAACGGAGGAGAAAATATATGCATATAACAGTCACATCCGGGAAGGTATTCATCGGCGATATATATAAATTAATTGAGAGATTTAAAAAAGAAAAACTATTTAAAATTAATTTATCAAAGTAAAGCGAAATTGATTTAAGTGATATTTTTTACAAAATTAGAGAGAGAAGAGAGAGAAAGGAGAGAGATAGAAAAAAAGAGAAGACAGAGAGAGAGAGAGCAATTTTTTTTCTTTTTAAGAAGACGAAGAGAGAGAGAAGAGAGAAGAGAGATATGAAGAGAAAGTAAACGGGATTGGTTACTGGGAATCTGAGAAATTCAGATGCATGTGAAGTAGCAAGGATGACTAGGGTGGAGCTAGAGTAAAATATATATATATAATATATATATATATATATATAGTAGAATAATATATATTTTATTATTGATACAATAATATAATTAATAATAATTATATTTTTACTCATTATAATGTATAAAATATAAATAATATATATAAGATTAATTTGTATAAATAATGTATAAAATATATAATAAAACAAAAGTATAATAGTATATCCCAAGTAAACGTGTTAGAGAAGTTGAAAAAATCAAGAGAGATTGGGACAATATATATCATATATATATATATATAAATATCTATATAATTATTATATTATTTATTTATTTTTATTATACATATATCCAAAATTTCAATATAAAAATATAAATATTTATATTTTTCCTAAATATTATAATATAAAAGTATATGTATAGTTAAATCGAAGAATTTACAATAAGATATAATAAATATATAAAAAAATTATTTTTTTTTTTTTTTGTTTAAATAATAATTTATACAAATAATTAATAATGTCTAAGATAAAATATTGTAACCTGTATTTAAAAGTAGAAAAATCAACAGTATAAATTATAATAATTTCTTGCTATATAATTGATATTATATATATATATTGAATAATATATATACTATAATATTGTGTCTTGTATTTTAAGCCATATAGTTAGTTATGCATTTTAAATTGTATTTTTGTACAATCTTCGTTCTTCGAAAAAAATGTTAATTTTTATTAGTACAAGTCTTTGATGATGCCACGACAGCTGTTCAATTATATATATATTATATATTAGTAGGGGTGAGATATATAATATATTATATTAATTATAATTATAAAAATAATATAGAATATATAAATAATACTAGTAAATAAAATCCTAATATTAATAAAATATTGCAATATATAGTTATGTACCTGATACAGACAATTTTTCACTTATACCAAAATATAAATATAAAAAAATGTTTATCTGGCGCGCATCTTCACTAACGCACCTAATTACCTTATTATAGTTCATATTTCAGTAAATTAGTTTTCTTTTGACATTTGATAAAAAAACAAAAACCATCTTGCTGTTGTTATTTTAGATGTTTTCTCTATACGATATTTCACCACCACACTTAACTAACCTACTTCACATCTAACCCCCTAACCCCTAACACTTAAACCAACCCTACACTTAACCCTCCACCCTAACCTTATACACCTCCAACCGATGCAACCTAACCGTCAACTTAACTTAAAACCTACCATAAAACCTAATCCGTAAGCCAATAACCTCAAACCTAACTTTACCTAACCTAACTTAACTTAACTTAACCTAATCCTAACTTTACCTAAACCTAATCTTTACCTGAACCTAAACCTAAATTATTCCTACGCCTGCGGCGGACTGTTAAAGGGAACTTTTTTTTTTTACGTGCTCGACCATTTGACCATGGCCATATTTTCAAGTTAATCATTTACTGTTGATTGATTTCCATTAAATAAAACAAAAAAATACCCCTCCCAAAAAAAAAAAAATATTGTTTCATCAGCCACTTTTGTTTTAATTAAAATTCAATTAAGTTCATTAATAAACATTTAATTAAAAAATAATAATCCATTAAAAAAATAAAATGAAAACATTTCAATAAATAACACCCGAATTCATAATCCTGATTAATAATTAAGATCCAGTTGTGTTTGTATATTTTTAATTATTTGGTCTTTTTATAATTTTATATAAATATTATGTACGAGCGAGATTTTTCTATCACCTTGCAGAGACGTTAAAACCCTCCCAATATAATTATAAATATAAGTAAATATAATAATAATAATACCTACTAACCTCCATATACATAAATAATATATATAATATTTTATTTTTATATTTTAATATATAATAATATAAATAATATATATAATAAATATAATATAAATATATATAATAATATATAAGATAATAAATATAATATATATAATATAAACAATTATTTATTTTTCTCTTCTTTTTTATTATATCTATCTCTCGATAAGTTTAAGTGATAAGTGAAAATATAGAAAAATATGTAATAACGAAAAAATCATTAAAACAGTTTCATACTTTACATGACCTAAGCGCAGTATAAAAATAATAAATATGCATATATTTTTCTATATGCAAAAATATATAAAATCATATCCTACGTATAAAAATCCCCCCCCCTACTCATAATAAATAAATAAGTATAAAAAAAATAAAAATAAATAAATATTAATATAAAATATATAATAATATAGAAAATATATATATAATAAAATAAAAACCCTATATTTATCCTCTCATTTTTATATTATTATGTTTATGGTATTATTTATGTATATTATTATTTTTCTGAAATATATTGAGCCTTTAATGTGTTTTATATTATATATTATTAAAAAATAATAATAATATATATAAAATAATATAGAACAAACACGCTACACAGTAACCCTAGCAATACACACAGACACAGGGCATCACAGTGACATAAGCCCCCCCGCCTCTCAGAACCCGCCCCCATCCCCCCCACGTCCCACCTCCTCCGCGCCAACCCCCACCCACACCGCCACAGCCACCACGAGCCCTCGATTCCATCCGCACCAACCTGATGATTCTATGGATGATACCCTACAAATTATATAGATTATAGCGGCTTATATATTTTATAATTATTTTTTATATATTTATTATTATTATTAATATACGTAAACATAAAATATTTTTATTGAATTTTTTAAATAAAGAAATAAAAATATAAAAAAAAAAATAACCTCACCCCCCACTATACCCTATTACCCACCCTAAAAACAGTATAAACCACACACAAACCAATTACAAACCTAACACATAACCAAAAACAGAGACCTAACCTGAGACAGAGGACATGTTTTGTTTTTTTTTTACTGTGTATTTTCTTTTTTTTTAATTGTGATTTATCTACCCCTACCCTCATATCCACATATATACTCACTCACCAAATAAAAAAATAATCCCCCTATCACACCTCCATATCATACCCGGGGTTATTTATTGTAGTGATATATAAATAAATAATAAAATAAATTAATATATAATAATAATAATATATATATATAACACTAATATAATACTATAAATATATAATAATATAAAAACCTAACCCTACCCTACCCTACCCCTACCATATATATATAACAATAATAATAAATATTTAGGGTGAAATAAATACTTTTTTTTATATATATAATATATATAATAATAAATTATAATAAATAATATAAATATAATATAAATATAAAGATAGATATATATAGATAGAGTGATTAGTAATATTATTTATTTAATATTAATTATAAATATAGGTACAAAGAATAATTTTTATACACCCCTACCAAAAAAATCAACAACAACAAACAAGCACATACATAAAATTGATAATCTACTAATACATACTACTAACAAACAAGGATTTCTTTATTTTATTATTAATATATTATATATTATTAATATTTTATATAATTAATTAATTAATTAATACACAATAATAATAAAACATAATAAAATAAAAATAATAATTTTAAAAATAATAAATAATAATAGATAATTAATAAAATATAAAATAATAATATTTTGGGGATGAGGTTTTAATTAATTTTTATTTTATATACTCTAATTTTCGAAGTGTCATGAAATTATATGTACGAGTGTTTTAAGAATAATTAGTTTAATATTATTTAATAATTCAATGAATTTATGAAAGTTTATGAGTCTCGATGTGTTTGAGGATCCTTTTTATCGAGATTGTTTATCAGAAAAGTCATTTCGATCTTTCATTTATTATGTATTTGTTTCGCTTTCAGACGGTACAATATACTGCGCATATAGGAATTAAATATATAAACTTTCTTATTATTTAAATATTTTAAAAAATATCTAAAGCAATAAGGTATATTATAGAAACTCATATATATATTTACCAGAAACAATATTTAATATTTTTTTCCACCTGAAAAATGCAAGTAAATAACTGAATATATATATATATATATATATATATAATATATATATAATATATATATATAAAATAATATTAAAAAATTTTTTTTTTTAAAATAAATAAAATATAAAAATTATAATATAAAATTTAAATAATATATTTTTTTTTATTTATTAGATATTATATTTTTAGATATTTTATTTTATTTTTTACTATTTTTTCCATATTTTAAACAAACTAAACTTTATTGGTGGTAGTGAGGGGGGACTTTTAATAAATAGTTTTCCTTTTTTAATTTCTTAAATATATAACATATAAATTATATAAGAAATAAACATGATAGCCTCCAATATAATATGATATAATCACAGAGTCGGGCGCGGCTGAGTATAATTTTTATATCAATCTTTTTTTTGAAAATCTCAATTCGTCTATATAATATTCTCTATTAAGTAGGAAAAAAACTATGAAGTACCGAGCAAAAGTGTGTTTCTGTCATGAAATGCGCACCAATTTTTTATTATATTTAAGTAACCTTATTTCCCTTTTATGTCTGATCAAAGCTTGCATATTCATCTAGGTCGAGATGCTGGAGAAGCAGAAATTTAGCGAAAGCGCAAAAAAAAAAAAATAAATAAATAAAGCGCAATTTTTTATATAATTAAATTTCTGAGTTTAATCAAGGTTTTGAATATTTAATCAATGAAAAGAAAAATGTTTATTAATGTTATCAATTATCTGTGATCTCCTCCTCGCATCTCCTCTATAAGCATTGTGTAATACGGTCAATCCCTTTCATATAAGATAAAATTTTTCAAAAATTGCTGAATGCCATAGGCTTAAGACACCTCTTTGCTCTATAAATTACACGAGCCCTTGACTAACCCACACCAAACCTTTCCTTACTGTGTGGTCGTTCTGAGCTGGTTGTTATATGAAGGCAGATAATACTTAATGATAAAAACAAGATCCACTCAGACAAAGTCTAATATTTCCAATTATAATTTATTTTTAATAACCAAGTAGAAGAGGAAGATATAACTGTAGAACTGAACAATTTACCTCTTGTTCATGATGCTTAGTTCTAGGTCCAGAGGAGCTGGTGTCCGCAGACATTACTACTCCAGTGAGATTGTCGACTGCGTAGAGTAGTGGGCCCGTTCACTTGGGTACTGGAAAGACATAAGGAAATAAATGTGAAAATGTAAATCATATTTTAAACCATAATAAAAAGTCAATAACTCTACATATACTCAGTGCTAATTGTTGATATAGGTATAGGGGTTGTAATTGTGTTCTTTTATTAAATATGACATTGCTAAAATATATTAATACATTATACTACCATTCAACTCTTAATTTATAATTAATAATATAAATAATACTATAAATATAAAAAATAATAATATTATAAAAATATATAATATACAAACAATAATAATAAGTTATATTAGATAATAAGCAACTCATAATATATTTTTTTATTAGACTACCCACCCTAAGTCTCCCATTCGTCTCTATATTATATTATAATTATATAACTATATATATATTATTATCTCTAATAAAAAAAATACTCACGACTTGTATGTAAAAATATACTAATTAATTATTTATTTGAATAATATCTATTTTTATGGATATAGTATAAGTAGTAGAGTCAATACTCAAGAGCAAAATATTCCACAAAAAAGAATAAAAAATGTAACTTAACGAAAATATACTCTTGCAATGTGCAGTTATCATTTCATGTATATAGAGGATGATTTATTATTGATAAAATAATAAAATTATTTTATACTATATATATATTATATAAAATTAAATATATAATAATAACTATTTACTTCTCCACCAGTATATACACATTAAATATAATAATACTATACACAATCATTAAAACATATAACTCATAACACCTTATATAAAATCAATTTTGCGGTAGGATAAGATTATCCGTAGATGAGGATATAGTGAATAAATAAACAAGAGATCACCTGAGCTAGTCTGCGAGCCAAATCGATAACGAAAATAAATCCGCCCATAAAATTGGAGATCACATTTACAGACCGGAGTCCCAGTCACTGTTCAGTGACCTAGAATGTTACAAGTAGATTCCGCGTCCAATCATTTACGACTTAATTTCCAGAATCGAGAGTATCCTGTCTCTGGTAGCTTATACTTCACCCTCAATTAACCTTCACGTACCACTCCGAGTTGAAACGAATGGAGACAGACTGTGCTCTTGCCTATAGCTATTTATCTATAAATTTCATCAAAGATTTACTGCTAAAATACCCTACGTGTTCATAAAGTCTTTTTCTTTAATCCCTTTTGTTGCTATTAATAAGCAAAGTAGTTTGAGACTAGATTTTTAAGGCAAATATAGTTAAATTATTTCCACCTCTCAGTTGCATTTTTTCCTTTCCGAGTCTTGTCTGAGAGGGAAGGAGAGGAGTTACTGTCATATAGTGACTTTCCCGGTGAGCGCATCTTTGCGTTCCGGTGCCTAGAGCATATTCAAGCGCCTGAGACGAGAGCAGGATAGCGCGCATGGTGATTTCGCGACCCCTGTACTCCTTCAATTACCTCCTTATCCACTTTTTTAATAATTATCTTGAAAAGACAAGGCTTTTGCTAAACACAAATAATGTTGGTGATTTGTGTCATGCGACCAATAAAGATTCTTAAACAAGAAAAAAAACCCCCCCCCGCTCCTTCTCCCCCTAGCACGAATCCACCCTCCCATATAGAATTCCAGACGGATTAAACACAATCTGAGAATAGTTATTTAAGTTTGTCCCAACTCCTTACATAATTTCTAATCGCAGTAAGATTTGAATATTTATTTTTCTCTTTTTTTGTTGCATTCCCCACTCTATTATTTTCCTGTTCTTTTGTACTAGTGTCTTTATTAAATAGGATCACTTCAGAACCAGAGAAACCTACGAGCGAGAAAGAACATTTTTTGAAACAGCCTTAGTAGCCAAAGAATTTAAAAAGTGTAGGAAATTAACAAACGGCGAATGTTCGAGTATTAGTTGTCTAAGTTGCAGGTCATGTTTCTCAAGTCAGTATTTTCTAGGCGTGAAAGAAGATTTTGTATACAATGCAGAAAATCCTTCTTTTGTTCATATTATTTTGCTTCTCATCTCTTCATATGCACAACCACTTACTCTGACAATACAGGAGAACACTGGGTGTCGGGTCTTCCGTGCTTCGATCACCCGTTTCTGCGAAAAAAAACCCCCTTTCTTTTTATTGAGCAATTGTACTAGGTAAATCTGTCAAATGAAATTTTTCTCGTTCTTTATTTTATTCTGTTGTTATCACTTCATATCCTTTTATTGTATCTTTTAATTATTTTTTTCCTTTATTAATTGGACCATAATTTTCAGCATTACTACTTTATTTCATATGAGTGTTGTACGACACTTTATTCTAATGTCAAATATTTTTTATTGATATTATATTCCATAATAACGTTGGACTATAGGACTGTGCGTGTCTGAGAAACAGAATAAAACTCTTCTAGAGGCAAGACAACTTCTCTACTCTTCAAGAGTATTCAAATATCCAGTGAAACCCGTCATCCCCTGAAAACTCTGATTTGTTTTCCAAGTCCAGCGTCTGAGAGTATAAGACGCCCAACATAACTTGACCCTTATATAATGCTTGTTAAAATCCACCATTAAAATTATGCAAAATGCACATCAAGAATCCAATCGTCGATCAACTTATTCGTGAAGTACCGTGAAATCAAATTTCAAGGAAAGAAAAAGAACAAAAGAGAAAATTACCGGTTAGTTTACCTGAAAATGCTTTAACTACCGGTTGGCCGATTCACCGAAAAGACTCGAGAGAGCGGAAAAATATTTGATGGATAAATAGTATTGGAGATAACCCAATAAACTTCCGTTATTTATAAATTCGAAAATTTTTGTATGGACTGATACTTCTTAGTTTTTTATTCTTGGAAGTGTGGAGGACGACGCGGATCCTTTTTTGAGCTAAGCCAATATATATAAAAAATAAAACCCTTAAACTGTTTACTTACAGCTACTTGCGAGAGCTCTCTTCTGTCTTAAATATTTTCCGACATAGACTGAAGAATAATGGTTTTCGACGCCTTTGCTGCGGCGGTCCACTGTCGTTGCGAGCAGCTCCGCCCCGCTCTACCCTCCCTTTCAATACAGTATACGTCTATATTAAGAGTCTAAAGAAAAAATGTAAAAATACAGTATACCTGTAAAAGCTGAAGTGTTTTTTTTTACATTGAGCATTCATCTTCCCTTGTACTCATTCTATTTCCCCACAATATAACTCCTTCTTGGATCAATGACAAAGACAAGAAAAATACAATTATATAAATGGGACCATAAAGATGCTCCAGTCAAAGCTATGGCTGCATTACTTTTCCCCCCCTGGAATACAGAAAGGCAATCGACACATCAATATTGCAAGATTACACTTCCGGCGAACTTTCCACCCGTTTGCAGAATATTTTTCCATTTAAGGCACTTATTCAATTCGTTTCGGATGTCCGAATTTAAACACAAATAGCACTAAAAACGTTTAATCTCTAATCACAAGTAACCAATAAGAAACTTAGTAAATTGGCGGTATAATAATAATAATAATAATAGATAATAATATAATAATAATAATAATAATAATAATAGGATAATAAGTAATAATAATAATAATAATAATAATAATAATAATAATAATAATAATAATAATAATAATAACAAATAATACATAATGAGATAATAATAATAATAAAATAATAATAATAATAATAATAATAATAATAATAAGTAATGAAAGTAATAATAGATAAAATAATAAAATAATAATAATAATAATAAATACATGTATTATTATTATTATATTATTGATTATTAAATAACTCACAATCCCCCTGCCCCCCCTTTTTTTATATTATATTTATATATAATTTTATATATATTATATATATTTATTAATTATTTAAAAAAAACCCCAGGATATAGGCTACTTATATATTATTATATATATTATTTTAATTATTATTTTAAAATAAGTATATAAAAATATAATATAAAACCACTTATTTATTTTTTTTTATTTAATATATAATATATATAATAAATAATATAATAATATATATATAATATATAAATCAAGAGTATTAGGTAAAAAAATTAAATAAGCACCAGAGCAAACTTTATTTTAATAAAGCGCAAATTTGTTTTTGCGCTCTTAAAGTTGTTGAGCGCAAATGCAAAAGCGCACATTTTTAGAAATTCGCGGCAAACGCAAAAAAGCACGTTTTTTACCTAAAGCGCAAAATGCGCTTTGCGCTTTCATTTGCGCTTATGCCCCAAACCCTTGATATATATATATAATATTAAAATATATATATATATATATAATATATATATATAAATATATAAATATAATATATATATAATATACAATAAATAAATAAAATAATAGTATAGGGTAGTAGGGGCCCCCTCACACCTCACCACCCCCCGCCATGAGTATTTAGAGCTTCATATTATTTATTATATTTTAATATATATAATATATATATATATATAAATAAATATTATATATATATATGATAAAAAATAATACAAAAATAGAATAGTTTTTTCTATATATTTTTTATAATTATTTATATATATTATAGTGGAAGAGACAATTTATTTTTAGACATTTCTATTTTATAGCTCATATGAGAGAATCGTATATTATCTCTGTAACCCATTCCAATTGCGAATTGTTTTTTTTCATGATTGATAAATTTGAGACCTTTTTTCAGTTATTAATTTTTTATATGTTTTAAAGAATATTCATTTCTTGAATAGAAATTTGAAGTAACAATTGTGTATTGTGAAAAAAAAAAAAATATATAACCCTCGTAATATGTAAAAAATAAAATAATAATAATATAAATAAAACTATAGATAAGAGGGGTAGAGTAAGCAGTTCAATTTAATATATATAGGATATAGGTAGCAAAAGTGGGGGGGTATAGTACTATATAAATATATATAAAATACTATTATCATATATATTATATATATAACTTATGCGCCTCCCCGAGAAGGTCGAGGACCCGCCGTCCAGCCATGCAACGCGCAGTACACTAAATAGTACCACATATAATATATATATAAATATGATAAATAAATAATAAATAGAATACCTATATATATATACTATATATAGTAATATAATATATTACTATTATATATATAATATACTAATAAAAATATTAATATATATATAATATATATAAAATATCATACACAACTATACCCCTAATAACCCACATATTCAGCCTATACTTATACATATAAATATACACAAATAACTAACAATCAGTCACTTACAATACATAAACATTTAATAACATTATATTAAAAATAAAAATATAGAGGATTTTTTTAGTTTTTTTGTATATTATTTTATTTCCCCCCCACCCCTAAACAATCTATATATATAAAACTAAATGTTATATCATATATTATATAAATAATATATATATATAAATATATACCATAAATATATATATACTATAGAAAAAATAATAATAAAAACAACTTTATAATAAATTAAATTTAATAAATATATAAATAAAAAATAATAAGTAAAAATAAGTTATATATATTTGTATTATAAAAATCTAATTTAAATTTTCTAAATAAATATATTTATTAAAAAAAACCGGGAAAAATATAAATTATGAAAATAAAATTACCATAATTAAATAGTAAAGTGTCATAAACCCCCAATAAAAATCAATTAAATCGAAATTATAATCTATAAGCCATAGACATTTTTAACGATAAATATCAAACTTTTTAAAAAATGTGTGGAGTTTAAGATGTTGACCCAAAGCACAAGAGCAGTGTTGTTATTTTTATTTTTTTTGCGAGTTTGCGACGTTTTTGATTTTCTGTTCACCTTGCTTGATGTGAGTTGACTTTTGTTTAATTATTTTTTTGTGTTTTAATCTTTCTTATTATGTATATTTTATATTTCTTCGTTTTTCTTTTGTGTCCTATATTTTTTGTATTATATGGTTTGTCAGTTTGTACTTCTATTTTTTTTTTATTTTCCTTTTATTATTCATTGTTTTTGTTAATATTAATTCTATTATTTTTATTATTTCTGCTCTTGCCTTTTACTTATTTTTGTATTGTTTCTTTTCTACATTTTTTTCTTTTTTTTGCATTTACTTTTGGCTGGTTAATTTTTTTTTGCGTTGCGTAGAAAGGCTCCGTCATTTATAAAGTTTTAGTGACTTGCTATTTTTTTTTTTTTGATCGTATAAATATAATTATTATATTTCACAATTAATCGTTTTAACTAGTGAGAATAAAAAAATATCACCATTTTCCACCGTCCTCTATAAACGTAAAAATACCCTGCCTCTAAACCACTGTGTATATATTTCGCTATTATCATCACACCATGTATAGTTTTACACTTTTCTTACTATTTTATTACTATACATGTTTACTACATATTTGCTGACTAATAGAACCCGTTATTTTCCAGCAGTTACACGTAGGTTTTCGTTTCTTTCAATCATAAGTACAATTAATACAGAAGACAACTTAATACAGATGGCGTTGTTTCGTATATAGGAGCACATAGACGATTTAATTATTTATATCCTCTCCGGATGCCAAATAAGGGAGGAGCTACCGGCAAATATTTAAAGAAATAAGCACACCTGTTGAGTAGGTCGAAGAAGTTATATTGATTACTCCTTGACCCTCCTAATAAGCGATAAGATTTTTCATGAAATTTAATGTAGAGAGAGTAGGCTACTCAGTTAAAATCTATTTAGTTATTTTGTTATGTCAAGAATATAGGAAAGGCAAAATAGTAGAGATAAAAGATCAAACTCATAGAGATCAAAATTGTGCGATTATGTGATAAAGTGTTTGAGATGTATCCCGGTGGTGAGGAGAGAAGAATAGCGCGGAGGGAGAAGAAGGGTTGTCTAGATAATATGATTGTGTTTCTAATATTTCGCGTCAACATTGTTAATTATCTAATTGAATTACTATTTAATGAGGAAGATTCTTTAAGATATTTAAAAACGTGCTTGCTTTTTTTCTTATTCTATCTGCTTCTCCCAATTAATATATTTGATTAGAGGGCCATCCGCCCCGCCATGCCACCGTAGTCAATTTTTCCAAAAATATTCTAAACCAATGGCTTGTCAATCCCAAAAAAATTTCTATTCCCTCTACTTCAAAATAAATTAGGCATAATGAAGCCGAATCCTATAAAAACCAGATAAACTTAAAGACTTCTTACCAATCTACCTCGCTCTACTTATATTGTTAATGCGGGAGAGGGGTTTTGGGGGGGGGGGGGGGGCGTGTGGAGGAGGGAGAGGTTATCGCCCCTTCCTCCTCCTGCCAGGCGCGTAAATTATTTATTGGCATGAAACGACCATAAACTAAAAGGGATTCCTACAGAAATGAGAAAATGCCTTCAAATTAAAATACGTTAGTATTGAATGATATTGTCATCTTATCAAGAAAGAGACACCCGACTATTATATCCTTATTTAAATATAAAGTTCTTATCCTTCTGATATTTTTATTCTTATTACTTAATTGATGTTATTAAATTATGATATTATTATATTTATTATTATTTATAATTATTTATTATTAATATATTAATTATTAGCTTTCGTTGAAGAAATTACATTAAAATAAATATCATTAACTAAATATCTTCTGTACAAATAATAAGAGATGTATTCTAACTTAAGTCTTACGATCATAATCACACACACTACACTATTTAACACCTAATACACACACAACGTATACAACACAACACACACTTGAGAGGGGTATACTATGGTCTTTTTATTAGATTCTTATGGTATCAGCGAATTTTTTTTTTTTTCATTATTTGTTTATTTTATTACATAAGATACTAACAATAAATTTGAGTGATGAAAAGCAAGAGATCAAAATATATTTAAATACAATAAAAAGTAATAATTAATAAAAATCTTCGAGCAAATTTTCAATTTTTCTATCAAGTATTATATTAATCTCTCTGTATATATAATTCCTGGAAATGCGAAAATCTTATTTAGAAAAACCAAAACAAGAAAGAAAAAGAGTACGGCAAGTAGGAATCATTTAAGTCGGATATAGGAGTACTGTATCGTCGATCCAATAATAAAAATAACATAAGTCCCGTGCGCCAGTTGCCCGATTCTACCCCTTGCACCACCCTGCGATCTTCCTAACAACACAAACTCGATACTACAATAAAAACATAAGAGAATACTCATTTTTTGAATTTTCTGTGAAACATTTTTTATCCTGGAAAGTTGAATTGCATATTGGCAACATTAATCCTAAACTAACTTAAATAAATACATAATAATTAATCTAAAAAACAATAACACAGCAAAACTAACACAATATACAACAAACATCGCCAATCCCTCTGTGTTTGGTAGTTTTCTCACCTGGCAGCGAGAATCCTCCATCCCCACACTCTCCTGCAGCGAGAAAAGACGTGAAAATGGTTTTTTTCTCCTAAACATTTTAACTTTAGCGAATGCCACAACAGCACCGCTATCTCACTCCTTCCACATAGTTCTGTAAGTTATTCTATATATATATAACATATACTTAAATGATAGTAAATAATTTATTATTACATAAAAAACCATATATATCTTTGTAATAAACATAAAACTATAATTTTATATAAGAATAAAATATATACTAAACAAAATAAATAATACATAGAAATCAGAATTTCAAGTTTTGTTTTGTTCTATGTATAATGTATCTTAAAAACTATTAATCGCTACAGTAACAAAACGAAATACATTGGCTGGAATGCTGCGTCCAAAGTTTGCCCTGCACAAATGTAAAAAAAAAAATAAAAAAAAAATACCAAAGAAAACAATAAATAAAAAATACAAATACAAAAATTATATCTCAATAACTACAATAAGATACAGCGAAAAAGAATACATTTTGGAATCCTCGTAAAATTTTCTCTGAAAGGTAAAAAATAGTAACAAAAAAAAATTATTAGATCACCTATTAAAAAGGTTTGGAAGCCTA